>APFE030575326.1:139687-267345 GCA_000404065.3 Pinus taeda
TCTACCTTGGGAAGAATCCAGAACAAGTCAAGCAATATGAATCTTAAATGACAAGAAATTATAATTCATAAAAGAAACTAGTCACACTACTTGAACTCTTCTAGTCCTTTACCATTCAGCTCAATCTACCTTGTGGAAAGCAACCATGAGTAAGCAATATGAAAACTAAATCACACTACAGTTAGTAATATTCTGGTTTCTTGCTGATAGGGTCACTTGACCATAGAAAGAAACCATAAATTGGTGAGCAATATGATATCTACATAGCAGAAAAAGAAATAAGCAATTCACAACTTGAAAAGGACAATGCTGAATTTAAACTTCAGAAAATAAAAGTTAGCAGGAAGGACAAGATGATCTCATATGCCAATAGTTATCAAAAAGATGAAAAATTGCTCAGGCTACCTAAGAAAACCTGCAAAAAAGCACTAATCAGTTGACAGCTATAAGAAAACAAAGGGAAAATATAAATAGCAGAAACATCAAACAGTATATTATGTACAAGCTAATGATAAAAACAAAAACATAATAAAACTAAATGAAAACTTTACAAGGCTTCAGCGTGCAGGGGCCCTCTGCCACTTCAGCCAGTCAACCAATAATCACACAGATGAACTCAAAAAAGTCTTCTCATGTATTAAAACAGCGGCATATAAAATAGTGGGGTGATAAGATAACCAGCAGTTCGGAATCACATAAACAGTTCAGAATTCATACATATCAAAAAGCTTTTTCACAGCGTTCAACGACGCGTTATTTATAATGCCAAAATACTAAAGCTAATTAACAAACTTCTACGCTATTAACTGCGTTGCTAAAGACGCATAGATCCCTTCAGCCGAGATCTAGTGTAACTGTCATCATGTTTCTTAAATCTTCGGAGTGGTTGGTTGTTAGATTCAGGTCTCGGAAACGATCTCCAGGTGTGCTGGTGCCTTCGTGAGCTGAGGACTATGCCACGTATCATTCACGTGCCCAAAACAGTGATGTGCCACCGCTGAACTCTTTGGTTGGCCTTGTCTTTGACTTTGGTTGACCGTGGCCTCCCATGGATGATTTGGCTGATTTGAAGGGACACGTTCCATGTATCCGCCACCTGGAGCTTGTCCATGTAGCTCGTTTCTTCATAGGACACCTGTAGCACAACTTTTAACAAAATAGCTGCGGAATCCTGTGCTGGCTGCGGAAACTGACAAGTTTCCGTAGCTGTATGAACAAAAAAACTAAACCAAACAACAGTCATAAGTATATTCAGGAAACCATATAAAAAGTCCTTTTTAGACTATAATGCAATGATTTAACAACTGGGTGAATGAAGTGAGTGGAGAAAGAAGGCTAAGAGGGTGTATAGGAAGGTGCAGGTTTGAGGCTAAACATCCACACGACATACACCATCGTACTGTGATGATTCCTCATAGTGTTAATGATGACTCGTTCCTTTTGAAATCCTCACATATTTTTTCTTGCAATCCTAATGAAGATTATGAGAATTTGGTCAACGGAGTGCAAAGACACACACAATGTAGTGTTGTTTTGTATTTACGGAAAAAATAGGTGTATCCTTTCATGTTGTTATGATGCTCCATGGGAGGTGCGTGTTGATTCTGCAATGTACATAGATGAAAAAGGGAAGAATCAATATGAAGCAACATGGAATGATGACCATTTGAATGTCCACAATGCGAACCTTCTTACTATGTGGCGAGAAAATGTCGATTGTCAAGCAACTATTTCTCGACATGCAATATTGAAATATATTGTAAAATATGCTTCGAAGGCAGAAAGAAGGTTTGAAAGTTATCATGAGATGTTGACAAGGGTTGCAAGTGCAAGTGGATCTGATGCTCCTGCGTTGTCTTCATATAGAAGGTTTCTTACAGAGATGCTTGTTGAGTGAGACATTGGTGCACAAGAAACATTCCATATGTTGCTAAAGCTGCCTCTTCTTGTGTGCAGTCACAAATTTGTTGCATTGAATGTTGGAAAGAAAGTGTTGCAAAGACTGTCGGTGCAATTTGACGAAATTTCACGTGAGAAGAATTTACTCCAGCTATATCAAAATTTCCCCCATTTTCAGGAGCATTTGTGTTTAATAGAAACAACGAGATCATGGAGCTATGATGGAAAGCGTAAGCAAGAGTAGTGGAGACTGCGTAATGTGCATGTTATTTTTTATGTGTGGATGGAGTTCTATGTTATTCCGAATGAGGAGTTAGAAGAGTTTGAAACATTTTGTTGGAGTGAGCTTCTTTTGTACAAGTCGTTTCATGACATTGCTTCAGATGTAGGAAATTCAAGCGAAATTATCATTGAGAATTGGAGGATTCTAATATATCGCGCATGGCATGTTGATCAAGGCCCTTTTCCAAATGAAAGTAATGAAGAGGATGTCGAGCCCCTTGTTCATGAATATAATGTTGACAGAGGTTCTGAAGAGTGTTAGGTTCTTTCCCAGATTATTCCTTCAAACAATGTGACGATTTTCGACCTTCACAATCTTGGCAAAAGGGATTATGATATTGATTATAATTGGCAGGAAAGAATTTTCCAGATGAAATTATGTAACATGTTATCAATTTTATCAAATATGTTCAATCAGCGGGTGTTGTTAATGGCGACTCAATTGGGAAGACAATAGTGCCATGCTTCTCTTTATCTGAGAAACAATGATCTTATTTTGAGATCATTTCAAGCCACTTTGTTGATGTTGAAAGGAATGATGCATTGAAAATGATTATTCAAGGAAAAGTTGTCTTTACCACTATGTGTCAATGACCCATAGCAGTACACCCCCTTTTTCCGCAAAAGGGATAGCACTTGATCGATGTGTACATGTTGTCCAGCTATCATCATCAGCCTGACTTCCAAGATGCTATGTAACCCTTTCTGCATGTGTATAATGTAAATAATCTCAGCAGATCCATGTCATGTATGTAACGACCTAGGTAAACCTACTTTTCTAGTGACAATCACCATTCTAGAAGGTTTTTTGTCTCACCAAACCATTCTCAAATGGTCGGCAAAGTTTTCATCTAGTCTTACCCCAAAGCTGGAATGGATTTTGTCGCTAGGATCTTAGGCGAGTCCTAGTGTTTCAGATCGAGTCTATGTAAAAGTGATTTTGGAATAATCTTAACTATTTGGTTATGTTATTTTATTACAAATTGCTTGATTTGTTGGATTATGTTTGTTTCGCAGAAATGGGTAGTTTGTGAGGGTCTATTACAAATGGGTTTTCCCTCTTGTGATGTAAAAAATATGAAAATCATGATGTGAAGTGTCTTAAGGGTTAGAAAAATAATTTATCCCCTCATAGGTTAATTAATTAAACTTTCTGGCCAAGAATTAATTAAAATCCTAAGCGAGAAATTTAATTAATTCTAGGTCCTAGGTAAATTTAAATTCTGCAAGGCAAAATTCGTCGGTCATTAAAAATTAAATTTTAAAAGGTCCTAGGACTAAGGTAAATTAATTATTTTGCTAAATTTTAAACCTTTGGTCCCTGGGGGTTAAGTCAAAGTTAAATTTTTGGGGAAATTAACTCAAAAAAATATTTTTTGAGTTAATTAAAATGAATTTAATGAAATTTTTCGTCTTTTCCCAAATATTTAAATATATCGACAGATGAGATTAAAAGAAATTTTAATCTTCATCAACGGTTGAGATTGCTTTCACGAGGATCACTCAAACTAGCCTTTGGAGGATTTATCTTTAAATAGGAAGTCATTTGTGAGTTGATTCATCCGACCTTTGAGTCATGTGCTTAGCAAGGAGCTATTATGTAATATTTTTCTGGATAGTAAAGAAAGACTTTGGGGTTAAATTTTGTTGGTGTTACTCTTCATGGGAATACTGTAAGATGTGTTGTTTTGATACATAATTTTTTCTAAATCCATTGATGATAGCTTCTAAAGAGTGATTTGAGTACAGGTATCTTGCTCAGTTACTGGGCTTTGAATAATAATATAAATTATGAACGTAATAGCAGGTATCTCTATTTGTTTGAGCTTTACTATTATTTTCTTGCTCTATTTTTAATGGCTGGATTGAGTTTTAGAGGGAAATCTTGATTTTAGATCCTTGGGCGTTAGGGGAAGTTTTCAGTTGGACTAGCCAACTCTCGATCTGTGTTTTCTAAGGAGCCTACTAAAATTAATCTCAGGCTTATCATAATATTTTTGTTGGTGATGCACAAAGGGTTTCGAGTTAGCACCTCCTTAAAATTTAAAATTTTAATTTTTGTGTGGGAAATTGATAGATTTGGCTATTGAGGGACTTAAATTATCATATCTAGGAGCGTAGTTGGACTCATACTCCTCCGATCTGATAGATCTACCATTCTTGTGCATAGTTTTGTAAAAACAAAATAGGTTTTCTAACATAGATTTTTCTAGGTTTTAGTTTTTATCATTGTATATATTGTTTGGGTGTTTTCTTGTTGTTGTGAAGCTACAGATATGAGATATAAATTTGTGTACAATCCAGATCTAGGTTCTGGAGGGTAAGATCTGGATCTCTGGGGTTTATCAACATAATTTTCTAGGGATATTATTCAAAAAAACTGCAGTGCAAGGGTTTAAATTTTTTAAATTTGGAAATTTTTATAGGGGTTTTAGGGATAAATCTAAAGCAAATGATTCAACATTTTAATCAAAATTTCTGGAAATGTTTTAAAGAGTTTCTGGGCTACCATTTATTTTTTGATTGGTTTCTTCGATTTGCTGCCTGAGTTTTTGGGTTCACTGCAAAATTTCTAAAAAAAAATTAAACCCTTATCCCTCCATTACTCCAACCTTCATCTGTTGCCTAAGGTTTTCCCATTGTCTGCTGTAATTTTCGAAGTTGTTGTTCCTCATCCTCAAAATCCCATGAAAATCGCAGCTCCTTCAAAGCCCAAGCATGCAATCCTTGCTACTGCGTTTTCCTCCACTTCTGCATTACTGCCAGCATTCTATCCCTCACTGCCTTCTCTCCTCAGCCCATCTTGCCAGCCTGCAAGCAAACCTACATTTTTATCTCTGTGTTGTTCCTCCTCCATTGACCTGCAAAATCGACAGCCAAAACTCCTACCCCTGCTGCCATCTCTCCTCTACGTGATACTGCATCTCCGCGTCCTATCATCGTTGTTGTGGCCTCCCTATCCGCTCCCTTATCCTTCTCTACAGCTTGCACTTCTCTCACATTGTCCTCCCTTGCTCCTCCCATGGCTCACTGTTGCCATATGTGTGTTGTCTTTCTCTCCTCTCTCTGATGCGTCCTCCTCTCCTCCCATCTCCCGCTACCAAGACATGTGTCAAGCTCTTCTTGTTGTCGTTGATGCTCAGCTCCCATCGTCGTCCAAGATTAAACCTGCACACACAACAACAACAAAAAACATTCGACTTTACATTTTATTTATTTATTTGTTTGTGTTGTTAGATTTTAGTTTTATTAAAAGTTCAAAATTCTTTTTATTTGGTTGTTCTTGTTTCCTTTTTACTTTTTATTTTGTTTCTTTTTTGTTTTACTTTTTCAATTATAATTCATGACTTTTTTTAATTTCTTTTATTTATTTTTTTTGTTTAAAAAAAATCTAAAAATTTAAAAATCTTACAAAAAAAAAAATTATTAAAAAATTGTGGCGACTTTAAAAATTGGTAATGAAATAAATCAAATGTGGTTCTTAAGCTTTCACATTAATTATTTTAATGTGGCCTATGGCCATTAAAATTTCAATTAACCCTTTTGATTTGTTTTACTTTTGTCACATTAAATTTTTTTTCTTCATTTACCACATTAAATTATTTGCCTAAGGGATAATTAAAAATCAAATTTAAAGTTCTTTGGTGTCGTTGGTGTTAAATGTAAAATTTTAATTTTTGTGGTATTGATTTCTCTATTGGAAAGTGCGATTAATGTTTTAAAAATTATATTAACTATTGGAAAAAGATAATTAATTCTAGATCTAGGTTATTGAATAAAATCATTTTTAATCTAGAATCATTGCTTAGCAATTAATTTTCATAATTCGTCATGGGATTTAATTGCTGAATATATTGCAGTTTGAGGCGTTTACATTTAATCATCATGATCGTCAATTTCACCATATTATATATTGCTCTGGGTAACTTGTTCTCATTTAGTTTATGGTTAAATGAATGCAAAGGCACTAGTCTAGAATCATTTTTAACTTGTGGTAGTGTCTTATTTGCATTAATTGTTTAATCTATTCATCTCAGTCAACCAAGACTTGTTTACATCCATCAAGTTGTTCGTCTTTAAGTCTCCTAGAGCCCGTGTTTCACAGATCATTCTCATTCATTCACCTTAGGGACTTCCCCCCTTGACTTGTCTAGGAGAGAGTTTGAATGGAGTGAGTAAGGATTAGAGTGACAACCCTTACTTTGAGCGTTGTCGCAGTGCCTAAACACTTTGTGCAACAACAAGCTGGAACTAGGAAGTCTTCTCTTATTCAGTGTATTTGTAATGCTCTTTTTGCTTCTGCAATGGATTGTAGAATTCCATTGTTGTTGCTCGCTCCTACCGGCATTGTTTCTTTCAATATACATGGAAAAATAATACACTTGGCTTTAAAAATTCCTATAAAAGACATGAAATCACTAAGCGGGCAAGCCCTAGCAACTTTTCAAGAAGAAATGAGGCACATTCGTTATGTTTTGATTGATGAGATGAGCTTTATAGGTATGAGGCTATTTATACATATAGATGCACGTTTGCAAGAAGCATTTCCTGAAAACATGAACGCTTTTTTTGGTGGCAAGTCGATGATTCCTGTGGGTGAACTAGGGAAAATGCCTCCTATCAAGGATAAACCTTTGTATGCAAGGAGAACATCAAGGAAAGTGTTGTGGGAAAGCTTCAATATTGTTGTCACTTTGGATCAAATCTTTAGGCAATACGTAGATGATCCTAGACAACTGTATTTTCGAAATATTTTAACCAATATAAAAAATGCAGAGCCTACTCTGCATGATTGGGATCTTCTCATGTCATGTGTTGATGGTTTCCTACGTCCATATGAAAAGAGTTTATTTGATTCTTTGATTCACTTGTTTGCAACGAATAATTTAGTGAACCTATACAATCAGAAGATGCTCAAATCATTTAATTGCCCAATTGTGAGGTGTGTTGCAAAACAGATCATAAGAATAGAAATAGTTGACAACGACAATGATGTGTTGAAGCATGAGGTGTTGTTTTGTCGTGGAGAGTGTGTCATGTTGACATGTAATTTGTGGGTGGAAGTTGGGCTAGTAAATGATGTGCTTGGATATGTTCAGGATATCTACTATATGCTTGGTTCGAAGTCGCCTAAACTTCCAGTGGTTTCTATAGTTATTTTTTAGAAGTACACATGTGTTCCATTTGATATAAATTGTCCAAACATTGTGCCTATAACACCAGTTGTTAGAGGGAATATTAAACAAGTTCCTTTAAAAATGGCGTGGGTGTTTATTATACACAAATCGCAAGGGATGACTTTGTAACAAGCCACTGTTGATGTAGGAGACAGAGAGAGGCAGGGTTTGACATTTATAGCTATATCAAGAGTGAAATTGTTGGATGGTTTGCGTATTTTACCACCTTTTTCTTTTCAACGTTTTTCGAAAGTGAAAAATAGTGCATATGTCACACTCAGAAAGAAAGAGGAGGAGTTTTTAAATACAATATCATTGTAACAAATTTATATTATTTAATTACAATATTGTTATATGTGCCGCGAGAAAATACAATGCTTGGAAACAAATTTTGTTTAGAAGTTGAAGAATTAGGTGCATTGTCGTTTCAATGTCAGGGTTCACAATCAAAAATATATACAGTCAGATAACACATATTTATTTTGTTTAATTACAATATTCTAAAAAATATTGTTGCATGTATGGCAAGAAAATGCATTGTCTGGAAATAAATTTTTTTTAGAAGTAGAACAATTAGGTGGATTTTCATTTGAATGTCAGGGTTCACAGTAAAAAATATATGCAGTCAGGGAACACATAACAATGTGCTTTGACAAAGAAAAGAAATTGCAATATATGGTAACAAATGTTGAACAAAATATCATTATGTATAGGCAGATTTAGACATGAATAAGGTGAACAAATGAGTAGGAAATACATGCACCAACAAAATAAATTTAAGACATGAAATCGCTGTGATAACTAAATAGGAATTCAACTCACAGTTTTGTTTTTCAAAAATGTTCCACTGTAACAATATATTGGGAAATGAAAATGAAAATGGTGTTCCAAAGATATATTTGCATGCGATAACATAAAAAAGTTATTTAAAAAGATAGACCTGATTAAAACATAAACAATTAAGTGCACTCTATTTTGAATAAGGGGGTTAACTATGAAATACATATGCAATCACATAATAGAAAACAAATTTCTTTGATAGAAAGAAACACACAGCAAGGTAAGCTGACAAGTGTAGAACATAATATCGTTATATACAGGGAGAGCTAAACATGAATAAGGTGAAAAAATGAGTAGGAAATACATGCACCAACAAAATAAATTTAAGACAGGAAATCTGTGTGATAGCTAAATAGGTTTTGTTTTTTCAAAAAGATTCCACTGCGACAATTGATTGGGAAATGAAAATGAAAATGTTTTTCCAAAGATTTGCATGCGATGATAGAAAAAATTTCTTGAAAAGAAGTTATGATTAAAACATAAACAATTAAGTGCATTGCAGTTTGAATAAGAGGATTGACTATGAAATATATATGCAATCACATAACAGAAAATAAATTGCTTTGACAGAAAGAAATAGATAGCAAGGTAAGCTGACAAGTGTAGAACATAATGTTATTTTATCTAGGCACATATATACATTAATAAAGTTAAAAATTGAGTAGAAAAAATGTTTATAAAGAGATAAAAGTCATGAGAGAAAATGAATATGGCGGGTCAGTCCGCATTGAAGTAAGAGTTTTGTTCTACATCAAGATTTAACTTCAAAAATTTCATGTTGAAATACTAACCTTCTTCCCAAAATATATTTGCATGTACTGCCAAGAAAAAAAAATTACATGAAAAGAATTTATGTTCTAAATGAGAGTGATTATTTGCATTGTAGTTTGAATAAGAGGCATCAATATGAAATAGATATGGAATCAAAGAACAGATAAAAAATTCCTTTGACATGGTAAAAAAAGAAGTGTAACATATGTTGACAAGTGTTTAAGAGAATGTCCTAATATTGAGCTAGACATAGACATGGATAAAGTTAAGATCTGGGTAAGAAACAGATGCATTATTTGTCAATGCATACAATTGGGTAGCAAATACTGCAAGGAAAAAAAATAGATGAAAAAATTGTGCGTTCGAAATGAGAGTGATTATCTGCATTATAGTTTGAATAAGAGGCATCATTATGAAAAATATATTGGATAAGAGAACAGATAACAATTTCATTTGACAAGGGAAAAAAGAAGTCTAACATATGCTAATAAGTGTTTAGGATAATATCCTAATATTGAGCTAGACGGAGACATGGTAAAGTTAAGAGTTGGGTAGCAGATACATGCATTATTTGTTAATGCGTACAAATAGGTAGGAGATACTGCAAGGAAAAAAATTACACTAAAAGAATTTATGTTCTAAATGAGATTGATTATCTGCATTGTAGTTTGAATAAGAAGCATCAATATGAAAAAGATATGGAATCAGAGAGCAGATAACAATTTCCTTTGACATGGAAAAAAAGTGTTGAAGAATCTAGGGCAATTAGAGTTAATGTGATTCTTCTTAGCATGCTAACTATTTGAGAGGTTTTCTTATTAGTACAATCTTTCCTTATTATTAGAGTGTGTCTTCTTTAGTTCATCAAATAGCTACCAAAACAAAGAGACAAGAACACAAGATGTTTGGCTTTTTGCCAAGGCCAAAACCTCTCCCTCTTGGAAAGAAAAACCCGCATAAAATTCTTCTTATAGAGATTCCAATTGACAAATACCAAGACCATGACCCTTGACCTACTAGGCCACTCCAAGACCAAGACACCAATCCTCTTCTTTGTCATTGTTGAGATCATCATCAACATTGTTGCTTCACCAAGGTCATCATTCATGCACCTTCACTGAGATAATCATGAGAATGTGACTGTTGCACCATATCTCCATCTTTACTTAGTTCATTACTTCTCACCGAGATCATCATCATGTTGATGAGGTTTCCATAATGAGATATGTATGTATATACATGTGACTTCTACACCGAGGTCTTCATATTTATTAGGATCATGATTATTATCATGATCATAGTGATGTCGAGGACATGATTGTGTCTAGGATATATACTACACCGAGATCCTTCCTCTAACATGAATGTCGAGATTATGACTATATCTTCTTCTTCACTGTGAACTTCTTTAAGACTCTAGCTTTGTTCTCCTTACACCAAGGTCTATTGTAACTATGCTGAGACTGTATTACAGTGACCCTTTAACTAGGCGGAGACTGCAGAGAAGTATGTGAGGAGATCACTGTAATTGTCACTGAGATTTCAGAGGTATGCTGAAGTTTTGTCCTCATCCAAAGTTGCAAAGGCTTGTTCAAGATTTTGTCCTTCTGTGGTGACCCCAGCTGGGTATATATAGTTTTTACGTCTCCATAATAAGTCGACATGTCAATTGAACCGATGTGTCACCTTTTATGAGCCGACTTGACAGTTATATCTATTTTGAGGCCTACATGATTGTTCTCTTTGCCGTTTTGTTGGATGATGTCTTCAGGAGGATTGTACTTGTCTTGGAGGGTTGATCTAGACTCTAGGTTGACTCATATACATTTTATATTTGCTCAAGAAGAGCTCTTCATGACTTTGACTCGTTAATAATAAATCCTAAGGCTCTCAATGGGAGCCATCTATAAAATAAACCTCTTTTTCATGAAACCCATGCAACTAGGAACAATAATGAATTCATTTTTTTGTTTACAAAAATCATAATTACAATGTCATGAAGATGGAACCTAGTTACACTTTCTTCAGCTCTCCCTCTTAACTAGGGAGGTATTCATGATGGTATTTGGTCATTCTCAATCTGAATAATTTCTCATAAGAAGAATCGGATTGGTAACCCATCTATATAGCATCATAGTAACCAACATTGTTTTCACAGCAAGGCCTTCACTAACATCTCTATCTCTCATTAGATCATAGCACAATGTTGGCAAGACCAATGATTATAGACACTTTCATCGTTGTCTCTCAAGGTACATACCCACCCAAGTTTTCATTGATTATGACCTTCTAGGACTATTCTTCTCTTGGGTTCCCAACCCTCAAAGAATATATGTCCTCTTTCCTACTCTTGTCTTGGATGCCCTACACATCCAAAAAGAGCATCAAATTCCATATGATTACCCAATCCTCCATTCTTTCTTCCAAATTCAAGACAAGAATGGTGTGTCTATCTCTCCCTCTCAACTAGGGAGGATATCATGTGTCTACATTTCTCTTCATGGCCTTCACCTAGACTTAAGGTTGTTAGTCCTGGTCTAGTGCATGACACATGAAATAGAAAAACACAATTGTCTCTATTTTTTAATTAGGGGTGATCCAATCCAAGCTTCCTCTTGATCAGGGACCTGTCATAGCTCCCTCTTATCTAGGGACTCTTTTATACATCATAAACTTCTTCTTCTTGGGTCCTTCAGTTTCTTGATCAACTTCTCTCCTTGATGTCATGAAAATCAATTGAGCTTGTTCCTTGTAGGGAAATAGCCATCGATCACATTCCTCCTTATTTCAGCATGTCATTCATTCTTCATGGAAAGTGGCCTTCATATCTGGAACCTTCGTTATATGACTACTTATTTCTCATCATGCTTCTTCCATCCACCATATGAATGCTAGTTGTACTTGTATTTACAACTCTTATTCGAGTAGCCCTACATTATCTAGATATTATTCAAGAAATCAAAACATCATATCAAATCAAATCATACCTTATGATATGTCTCTTCATCAAGACATCTTCTTGTAGGAATCAACATCTTGCACGCATATTGACACATCTCCCAAAGATATCCATTGTCAAGGGTCTTCGTCTTTTCAGACTTTCATTAGAGTCTTCATATCTTTCTGGGAGATTTCTTAGTCAAATATTCTTGGTCTTTTGGATGTTGATTACCTTCATCATGGTTGCATATCTCACAATCTATTCCTTCTTCACGCATTTCATTCCCAAGAGCTTTCAATCAAAGTTTCTTAATTGTAGTCAACCACCTCATACTTCATATGAGGACATATTATGTTGATTTCATCTAGTGTGTCTTATGCCTTCTTGCATATTTTCAAAGGAGGAGATCTTTTTCTCTTGATTGTGCTTCTCAAGGTAGAAGAAATGATCCATGTTACCTGCAACCATATGACATGACATTATAATATTAAACATAAGCATACATACCTTATTTTACTTGTAGGTCATCGAGGCTTCTTCCAACAACTTCCTTGATTGAAAAGATCTTCAACCCCTTGATCTGCTTCATGTCATCATCATCTCATGGATTCCATAAGTTGGAGTTCCTATTGAAATAGTTGCTTCCTCTCTAGATTAGTGAACCCTACAATGAGGATTCTATTAGAGAATTTTGAGGATCATGTATATCCCCAACTGGAAGATGTTTCCTTTGATGTATAATAAGCCTTGTCCTAGATGACTTCTTCCTTTTTTTCAATGTCCAGTGAGGTTCCCAAGACTTATATCCTTCATGTTTTGTTTGTTATGGATTTTTTCCTTCATGATTCCCATGGTGATGTCACGAGCTCTTGTTTCTAATGCTTCCATGATGCCACGATGCATCTTATCATCATTTTCATATCTTAATAGTGGAAGCTTATGATAGGACCCTTTTGTGAGGGATACCATATTACTAATAGGAGAGATTTGTGACTCCCTCTTTCCTTGGTCCCTTTCTTCAGCTTCCTCCATCTTTCCAGTGATATGAGCTTCCTTTTATAATATTTCCATAGCATTGAATCTTAGCTATACTTATTGTATTTCTTGAGGACCAAAACTTGCCTTTCCTTTCTACACATGTTTTATTCCTTTAACCTTCAATACTCCTGTCATCAACTTGTCTTTCTCTATTTAGCATAGAGACCATAAGTTGTTGAATGAGGTAACTTTCTTATCCCAGGGATATTTGTTACCTTGATTATTTGTTAGTGCATTATAGATCAATGACGATTATCTTCCTTCCTAGATATTGTAGGTGGGACCTTATGAAGATATCCTACATCCTTTGATACCCTTTACTTTCATGTAGATCAGATTTCAGGTGACCTTCTCCATTGCACCTTCAGAGAGTGATTTTTTCTTTGATGTGTCCAATATTGCTATATGAGGGGATTTTTCATAAGTATCCCTTTCCATGAATTTAGAGGAGACCTTTTGATGACTTTAGCTACTTAGAGGACTATGTATATCCTCCTTCTTCATGCAAGGAATCTTGATGACCCATCCAATTTATAGATGTCCTTGCGATCATGAAGTCATCTAATCAAACTTGATTATAGAATGAAAAGATACTTACTTGTCATGTGAAGATGAAATCTTCACCTTGATTGCTTTGATGATGGTTGAAGAAGATATATGAGGGCTTCTTCTTAGATGATTTTCTTTCAAATGAGAAAGCCTTTTCTTAATAGAAAAAGCTTTTTCCTTTTGATAGGGATGATTTGTTGCTTCCTTAGATGATATTCTTCTCAGAGAAGGAGATGATCCTTGCTTGATTATAACGTTGAAGATGACAATGCCTTATTGCCTTCAATATGCTTTGCCTTCTTTTGTAGGGTAGGTCTAGACTGCTTCAATCTTTTCCAAGATGATAAGATCTTCATCTTGAGGTCCTTTGAGTTTCATAGCTTTGTAGATATCTTTATGAGAGTCTTGGTGGTCTTTTGATGATGGTGATGTGGAGACACAAGTTCTTGATGTGGAGTTACCTTGTTGTTATAGACTGCTTGTTGTAGACTTGATCCTTTAATTTTGACAAAACCCGTGAACTTGTTGTGATTCCCTTCCTTTGACTTCAACACCTTACCTCTAATACCATGTTGAAGAATCTAGGGAAATTAGAGTTAATGTGATTCTTCTTAGCATGATAACTATTTGAGAGGTTTTCTTATTAGTACACTCTTTCCTTATTATTAGAGTGTGTCTTCTTTAGTTCATCAAATAGCTACCAAAACAAAGAGACAAGAACACAAGATGTTTGGCTTTCTTCTAGGGCCAAAACCTCTCCCTCTTGGAAAGGAAAACCCGCACAAAATTCTTCTTATAGAGATTCCAATTGACGAATACCAAGACCATGACCCTTGACCTACTAGGCCACTCCAAGGCCAAGACACCAATCCTCTTCTTTGTCACTATTGAGATCATCATCAACACTGCTGCTTCACCAAGGTCATCATTCATGCACCTTCACTGAGATATTCATGAGAACATGACTGTTGCACCATATCTCCATCTTTACTTAGTTCATTACTTCTCACTGAGATCATCATCATGTTGATGAGATTTCCATAATGAGATATGTATGTATATACATGTGACTACTACACAGAGGTCTTCATATTTATTAGGATCATGATTGTTATCATGATCACCGTGATGTTGAGGACATGACTGTGTCTAGGATATATACTATATCGATATTCTTCCTCTAACATGAATGCCGAGATTATGACTTATCTTCTTCTGCACTGTGATCTTCTCCGATATTGTAGCTCTGTTCTCCTTTCACTAAGGTCTATTGCAACTATGTCGAGACTGTATTATAGTGACACTTTAACTAGGCCAAGACTGTAGGGAAGTATGTGAGGATATTAGTGTAATTGTCATTGATATTTCAAAGGTATGTCGAAGTTTTGTCCTCGTCTGAAGTTGCAAAGGCTTGTCCGAGATTCTTTCCTTCTGTGGTGAACCTAGTTGGGTATATATAGTTGTTACGTCTCCATAATAAGTCGACATGTCCATTGAACTAATGTGTCACCTTTTATGAGTCGACTTGATAGTTATATATATTTTGAGTCTGACTTGATTGTTCTCTTCATCATTTTGTTGGTTGATGTCTTCAGGAGGATTGTGCTTGTTTTGGAGGGTTGATCTAGACTCTAGGTTGACTCATATACATTTTATATTTGCTTAAGAAGAGCTCTTCATGACTTTGAATCTTTAATAATAAATCCTAAGGCTCTCAATGGGATCCATCTATAAAATAAACCTCTTGCTCATGAAACCCATGCATCAAGGAATAATAATAAATTCATTTTCTTGTTTACAAAAAACATAATTACAATGTCATGAAGACCGAACCTAGTTACGCTTTCTTCAACAAAAAGAAGTGTAACATATGTTGCCAAGTGTTTAGGAGAATATCCTAATATTGAGCTAGACACAGACATGGATAAAGTTAAGAGTTGGGTAGAAAATACATACATTATTTGATGACAGGAGACCAATGTTTTAGGTCAATACACATTCAAGTCTGACTTTTGTGTTGGAGAAAGTTATGCCTAAAAAAATTTGAACTTGAAAATAAACTATCTTAAAAACATGAGTTGTTTAGTGCACTATAGTTGCAATACTGTGATTGAGTGCAAAAGAGATATGCAAGCACAAAGCAGAAACCAATTTGCTTTGACATAGGAAAAAAATAGATTGTCATATCATAAGGAGTCTTTAGGAGAATGTGGAAATATTATGCCATAGATCGACATGAATAAAGTTAAGAATTGAGCACGATATACATCCATTTAAAAAATGAAAGAGATCATAGGGAATGAATCCCACAGGTTAATGCACATTCAACTAGGAGTTTTGTTTTTGAAAAAAACTTTCACTTTAGAAATTGTTTGCAAATTGCTTTCAGCAAGAAAACAAGGTGTATCATACGTGAAGCAACTTTCGAGCACATTATGTCAATATTGAGCCAAAGATAAACATGAGTAAATTTAATAAGTGAAGAGAAGGTACATTCATTAATAAATGAAAGTTATCGGAGGAATAAGATGCATTCAATTCGAAGTTTTCGTCTTCAAAAAGCTTTGACTTCAAAAAATACTTTGGAAATAAAATTATTGCGCATCATCAACATACGAACCCTTACTCCAAGGTAAGAGGTCATATAAATAGCATAGAATAAAAGGAAACTTTGTTCAATATTCTAGAATCAGAAAATATGTAACCTTTGTCTTCAAAAAAGCAAAAATCCTGCTCTCAAATTTTAATCCTTCCCAGAAGAATTTTGTGAGGGGAATCTCGCAGGCCCTTTAAGCTTCATCCTCCTCATATGGATCTTTTTTGTCCATGTTGATAAAATGTGATGTGTTTGCCTTGATGTACATCGCCCAATCAGAGAACGACTAAGAAATTACTAAGAAGTGGATAGGGTGAAAATTAGTAATGTCCACTTCGCACATAGATATCAAATTATGCACAACTCTTTTCTCTTTTTTGTACTTGATTCTAAATTTAGAAATAAGTTTGATCTTCTCAAAGGGAAACTGCAAAAATCTATGAAAGTTGTCTTGATTCCACGTTTTGAGGTTGTCTATGACTCTTTGGTCATTTGTGGCGTTGTCTTTGAGATTTTGCTGCATTGAGTTGGGTTTTGCATCTTTCAATGATTTGGATCCTGACGGATCAAATTCCTCTATAAAATTTGTCTTTGTCTCCCATATTGATAGACAGTGTTCAGTGGCCCTTTTGATGCATTCTTTGATTTCTTTTACCTCAAACTATCGTTGACTCAAAGAAGCAAACATTAGTCATTTATACATTCTGGAGACTTTTGAGATGTTGTTGGGCTAGATTTATGTTTCCCATTCAAGAATTGATGTGAATTTTTCTTTGATGTACTTGTCTTTTTCCACCAAAGATTATATTATCTCCTCAAGATCCATATTTTGTTGAAAAAAACTGCAAATTTTATCCATTTCTTTATAAAACTTAGCCTAGTCATTCCTCAATATCTGGCTGGCATGTATTGCTTGTGCCTTAAAAATATCCAGAATATAAGAGGTAAAAGGTAAAAGGTGCCAAATGGCACAAATCCTTTGTAAATCAAAGGAAAATGAAAATCGCAGGCTGCTCTCTGAAATAGTCTCATTGCAGAGATCTCCTCATTCTGAATCCAACGCAACTTGAATGGGAAAAAACGAACTTCAGATGAAGAAGTTATTGTAAAAATAAATTTGCCTAATGTCCTTAGAAAAGGAAGCAATTTCATTAATCTTCAAACTATATTGAAAATGTTGATCTTTAGTATAGGCTCACGAGCCAATCACAGCTAACACATGGTAGGCTGGAATTGGGCCACGTGGCCCACTTTGATTGGTCTAAGAGGAAATGAGGCATTTACATTCAAGGGCCGTTGGATCTAAAAGATCAATGGATGGGAGCGAACCGCAACAATGAAGCATTGACATCGCACTGGGAAAAGTCAACGAAGTGTAATCCTTGTAATAAAGTGGCGGCAAGATGATATCGCATCGGCGAATGGCTATATAAAGGAGGGACCTCAGGTCTTAAGGCATCGCGGCATGTGATCGCGAAATATCGCGTCACCGGAAAGCCTTTATGTATTATCGGAACCGGCCATGGAGCGATTGCGATTACGATGATGCGATAAGTCATGAACCGTCGGATCGAGAGTTAGATCAACGGTTGTGATTTGATCGGTGATCGGCGATCGAGGAAGCTTAAGGACCATGGACCATGGGAGCAGCAGTACTGCGATATGCCGAAATGTCGATGCACTAATAACTAATGAGGCCAATCGGAGCGATCGGAGATTGGTAAATCGGAGTGCAATAATATAAAGGGGAGCATTGGATCTTAGCGACATGTGATTTACGATGTGCGCGGACCCGACGATGTTATACATGCGGGTTTATTCTCCTTTGAGATCCGACTAAGGCTTACAGTCGGGATTTTCATTATATTTCCTGTATAATCCATTATTTGGATTTTACTCGGGTTTTAGCCGTGGGCAATGTGACTTGCGATAGCGATTATGGGCAGACCCGATAAGAATATGGACGCAATTTCATAACACTTGAAGTCCGACTAAACAGCCAAAGATGTGTTTTTTTCGCATGTTTCTCTATGTATTGCATTATGTGTCCATTTCTGCACAAGAAGGCAAAACGACCAGTTTTCCCATGCATCGGTCCCTTTCCATTGGAAACCGCCATCGCACCTGTGAGTTATGAAGCTCAAAGAGCCACAAAGGCAAAAGAGAATGATTATGCGCATAGAAAACAACTGTGGAAGCCGCAGAGCCAGAAGCTCACCTCAAAGGAGGCACATAGAGCTCAATGGACAACAATGTATTGTTGCTGAGGGCTGCTGAGTTGAGTGTGGGTTGTTGTTGTTGACCCTTGAGGTTTTGTTGCTGAAAGAAAAGCTAAAGCAGGAAGCTAAGGCAAAAGAGGCAGTGCAGAAGCCAAAGAGGCAGCGCAGAAGCAAAAACGCAACCAAGGGAGTCACTTGGAGTTCAAGTGAAAAGCCCAGAGAGAGAGCTGTAAACTGATAGAGAGCCGAGAAGCCAGAGCCGAAGAGCCAGAGCCAGAGCTGAAGAGCCAGAGTTAGAGCCAAAGAGCCAGAACCAAGAGCCAAGAACCAGAGCAAAGAGCCAAAGCTTCGAGAGCCAAGGGATAAATGGTGTCCGAACCCACTGTTTCTGTGCAGGACAGCAGGAGTTGAGCCAAGAGCTTGTAAAAAAGGACTTATACCATAATCCCAGAGAGCCTAGTTGAGTTGACAAGAGTTCACGGAGATGTAGCCCAAGCGTTGTGGGTGAACTCCTAATTAAATTGTTGTTTCTGTGTGATTGTTTATTGTTGCATTGTTTACTGTATATGCATTTATATATCAGTTTCAACACATTAATTTACAGCACATGAACAGTTAAAAACAAATACCAACATACACCATTGTTTTCAAGCATTTTTAATTTCGCATTGTTTAATCAATAAGACTTGGGAAAATTTAAAGCTTTGGAAGTGGTGGAGGTTCTTGTAAGTTAGACAAGAATCCTAAGTGCCCCATTTTCATATCAGGTGGTATCAGAGCTTAAGATTGATTAACCCCACCTTCAAAGAAGGTTATATCAGAATGCTTGATTGACAGAGCAAAGACTGCTTGTCTGAAAGGTGTTTGAACAACAAAAGGCTGATTATATGCTTGTTTTGCAGACTGACTATTTTCTAAGTTTACATAGTTAAAGGAAAAGTTGTTGCTAGCTCAGTCCATAGGAAGGACAAATAGGAAGAAGGGCTGAAGGCATTCTTCTATCCCAAAGGACCTCAAAGTAATCCCTGAAGCACAAGAGGTTTGTTTCAAAAGATTACTGAATAAGATCTTTATTTATCTTGTTGAAGTTTTTTGGTTCATTGACATAATGACAACTTCTACAAGTGGGTCCTCAAATTCTGCCTTCTTCACAAGATTATTTGATGAAAACATGAAGCAATAATTGTCCACCATGATGGATATGGTGAGAGAAATGTATGAAGATGAAAGGAAGAGCAGTAGACTTAGAGAGCAATTGAATTCCGTGGAGGAAAAGAAGCAGTTGCTTTCTGGCAAATTGCAGGAAACAGAGAGGCAACTTCATATTGCAAATATGAACCTGAAAAGGATGCATGAGTTGGAGGCACAACTCTTTGTTGCCCAAGAAGCCTTACTCAAGTATCAGCTTGAGGAAGAGGTAAACCATTCCAGTTTGTCTTCAAATTCCTCTAGGAATGCTTATATTGGTTCTTTTGAAAACATACTAGAGGCATAGGTTCCAAGCTAATGTCCAAGATGGGCTATGAAGGAAAAGGCTTGGGTAGACATGCACAAGGTATTGTTGAGCCAATAATGATTGAGGAAAGGCCTAAGTATTTGGGTATTGGCTATGGACAAGCTTATGGAGAAAGTTCCAACACTGCCATGAAGGCCATTGAAATAGCTCCAAGGAGGGGTTGCATTACAGAGTGTGAAGGTTGTATTCAGGAGAAATGCAATAGCTTGAAACATCAATTGCAGGATGCAGGTGTTTAGAAGCAAACACTTGAACCAGAGAGTTGAGGAGACTCTAACAGCCTTGAAGAAATTGACAGTGTTCCAAAGGGAGCCACTTCTTCATTTGATTCACCTCCTCATGAAGGCAATAAAAGTGAAAGAGGCAGGTATAAATCTGGTTCTAAACATTTTCCTTTTGATTTTGCAAAGCATGGTAAATTTCCACATAAGAATGGGGAAAGAGTTGCATGTTCCTTTTGTGGGTTGATAACCATAATGTTTCTAGATGTTGGAAGAGAATGGCCACATACAGGAAACTTTTGAAGGAAAGGAAGCAAGCAGCCAAAGGTCCATTGGACAAGGCAAATCATGTTGTCAAGAGGATGCACATGCAGTACACTTACTGCCATAAGCAAGGACATCTTGCTGCAAAATGTTGGACTTTGAATCCAGCAATGCTTCCACAAAAGTTGAAGAAAGTGGAAAGAGAAGATGGCAGAAATGGAGGTGAAGATTCCATGAATGATCTGTCTCAGAATGATTCACATGTTGATGTTGATGTGCAAACAGAGGTAGTACCTTTGAAAGGGATTGGTAAGGAATGGTTAGAGTTCTTATCCTATTAAGATTGCAAGTCTATTGATGCATCTACATTATATTTCATTTCAAATTCGAAAGTACAGCGTGCTTAAGTGAAAGTTGAAGGATGAAATGCATGCATGAGCATGAGATGCATGAACACAGGGATGTTGATGATTTCCTTGTTTTTGAACATGTATGTGTAATTAACTTGCAGGGTTGATTGCTTTGACATGCATGTGATGCCATGTTGATGACCAAAGATGTGTTTTTTTCGCGCGTTTCTCTGTGTATTGCATTATGTGTCCATTTCTGCACAGGAAGGCAAAACGACCAGGTTTCTGGTGCGTCGGTCCCTTTCCATTGGAAACCGCCATCACACCTGTGTGTTATGAAGCTCAAAGAGCCAAAAGGCGAAAGAGAATCATTATACGCAAAGAAAATGGCTGTGGAAGCTGCAGAGCAGGAAGCTCACCTCAAAGGAGGCACAAAGAGCTCAATGGACAACAGCGTATTGTTGTTGAGGGCTGCTGAGTTGAGTGTGGGTTGTTGTTCTTGACCCTTGAGGTTTTGTTGCTGAAAGAAAAGCCAAAGCAGGAAGCTAAGGCAAAAGAGGCAGCGCAGAAGAAAAAACGTAGCCAAGGGAGTCACTTGGAGTTCAAGTGAAAAGCCTAGAGAGATAGTTGTAAACTGACAGAGAGTCGAGAAGCCAGAGCCGAAGAGCCAGAGCCAGAGCCAGAGCTGAAGAGTCAGAGCCAGAGCCAGAGCCAAAGCCAAAGAGCCAAAACCAAGAGCCAAGAACCAAAGCCAAGAGCCAGAGCTTCGAAAGCCAAGGGATAAAATGGTGTCTGAACCCACTGTTTTTGTGTAGGACAGCAGGAGTTGAGCCAAGAGCTTATAAAAAAGGATTTATACCATAATCCCAGAGAGACTAGTTGAGTTGATTGTAGTTCACGGAGATGTAGCCCAAGAGTTGTGGGTGAACTCCTAATTAAATTGTTGTTTCTGTGTGATTGTTTATTGTTGTATTGTTTACTGTATATGCATTTATATATCAATTTCAGC
Source organism: Pinus taeda (assembly GCA_000404065.3). Lineage (NCBI taxonomy): Eukaryota > Viridiplantae > Streptophyta > Pinopsida > Pinales > Pinaceae > Pinus > Pinus taeda. The sequence goes on from APFE030575326.1 coordinate 161,360, forward strand.
ACATTAATTTACAACACATGAACAGTTAAAAACAAATACCAACATACACCATTGTTTTCAAGCATTTTTAATTCCGCATTGTTTAATCAATAAGACTTGGGAAAATTTAAAGCTTTGGAAATGGGAGAGGTTCTTGTAAGTTAGACAAGAAGCATAAGTGCCCCATTTTAAGATCACTTCATGACTTTGAATTGATTGAAACTTAAGAGTTTCAATTTCTTCCTTCATTGTTGTCATCATGGTTAGAATTTTGTTGTTATGTTCTTCCTTCAATATTTGAATTTGTTGTGCATGTGCATTTTCGGTTAGCTACATATTTGCAAAGTGTTTAAGTTTCAATTCATTCAAATGATTTTGATATTCATTCTACAAGTTTTGTCTTTCAACGGCGAACTCACCTACAAGCGTTGTGGAATGGTTATGCCAACTTTCTTCACTGAAATATTTTCTTTTCTCAATTTCACTTTCCAGATGTTTTATCTTCTACACACTTTTCTTGTAGGTAGTGGAAAGTTCACCAACATGGTTTTGGTTGTAATTGACAAGGACTCCTAGAGTCTGGGAGGATTCTTCAACTTTTTCCTCAACATTTCATGTTGCTTGCCAGCTAAATTCTGAAATGGTTTCAACACTGTCAAGCTTTCTTTTCTTCGTTCTTCTAACAACTGAATTGGTTTGAGCATTAAAGTAATGCTCAGTCAGGGATGGAACAATTTCATGAATAGTTTCTACTTCGGTGACAGGTTTAAATAAAAAAGACTCGAGATGGATTTCCGTAGAAATTGGATTCATCGATGCATCATGACAAGTTTGTGGAATAGATATTTGGGTACTTTTTTCTTGTTTCTCATGAAACTCTTTTTCTCTCCTAGAGAAAGTGGTCAATGTTGACACGAGGGTCCTCATAATTTTCTCTTCTTACTTTGTGTCGATCTGCATATGTTCAAGTTCCTCATTAATTTTCTTCGACTTTATATGTGCCTTGGTGGTGTCATCTGGGTTGTTGATAATAATGACATTGTCTCCAAAGGAACTTTGTTTTTGTGTTGGTTGTTCTTTCTCTGGTCTCTCTTGTTTCTAACCTATGACTTATGTGCTCCTTTGAGTGATCCAATGGATCAATGTAGTGCTCAAAATTCAAAGTGTATAACAGAGCTCGAAAACTGTACCATTGGATAGATCTCGGTGATCTAAATCCAACACAACTTGAATCGTTCAAAACCAATATCGTATGCTCCCAATATCGGGTTCTGATCGAATTACCAAACAAGTAAAAATTTGCAGAATTGACAGGGTGACTATACATTTTGGGTCAGTGGAAAGCTTCCACTTGGCCTCTCCAGATTGGTCCAAAGATGGTTAATTTTGATTGGCTCCAAATTTTTTATTAGTATTGGTGGGTTCAAATTTTTTATAATATTTGGGCTGACTATGTATATGGTCGAGCCAATGGTGGAGGGCCACGTGGGCCAATGGCCAGTAGCCATGTGGCCTCCTTACATCATATTAAAATTTTGGGTGTGAGGGCCAAGGGCACCCCATGGGATTTGAACCACCAACCTAGCACCAAGCACAACAACCATCTTCCATCGCACCACACTAGAGTCACTTAACCATATATGCCTCGTGGTTTATTTAAAGTTAAGGCCGAGGCTAAACCCCATCCCTGGTCACCACACCCACAAGAACCAAGGGGCAAGACCGTGGGCTCGGGCTTAGCCCCAGCCCCCAGCCATGGTCACAACCCCATTCAACACTGCAATAATACCGTAGTGGGAGCTTACGTTGGGGGCCAACCCCAGGGCACATGGCCCAAATATGACTGAGACCTCTACCAAAAATAGGTATGTGGATTTTTAGCCTCAGCGTTGGGTTCCGCGGGGTACCACATGACCTTGCTACAGTTCGTTGGATGTCCAGCTGACGAGGGTGTGCAGTTATCCCCAGCCCCTAGGCATGTGGCCCCCATACGATCACATTTTTCGGAAACTAGGTGTTAATGGACAAGTTAATTGTCTGAAAATTTCGCGCATCGGACGGGATTGTAGGCCATGTTTGCACACTGATTCCAGGTTTGGGGCGCTCAAGCCAGGTTTGGGCCAAATTGTAGGATGGTTAGCTGTGGAAATTGGAAAAAACTTGTAAAAAGCATAACTTTCTCATTTTTAGCCAAATGAGGTGCAAAAAGAACCCAAATGGGGGGTTTTTGACAATTCTGGATCCATTAGAGACATTTGTTTTGCAATCTAGGCATTATAAATCCATGAAAACCCAAATTTGAGCACTTAATGAAAAAGGCCCAACATAGGAAGCTGGAACAGGAGATGTGGCCCAGGAGAGGGGTGAAATCCTTTATCATGTTTGTTGTTATGTGTTTCTGATATGGTATTTTGTTTATGTTTTGGTTGTTAACTAAGTTTTAAAAAATCATTTGTTTATGTGTTTTGTAACTTGATCCATCCCGAAATACATAAAATTTTCATTTGCAACTTTGTATATCACCTTCAAGTTTTCAATTACAGATCATTTTGGTATTAGAGAATCGGTTATTGTGAAGGTTTGATTTTGTTTGCAAGTGTTTTTTTTATGCTTACAAGGTTGAAGCTTAAAAGAGGAGAAGAAGAACTCGTGGAGCCAAGATCTCAAATTGTTTTAAGGATAACAAAAACACCTCAAGCTTCAATAGTCATGGCACATAAACAAGGTCCTGAAGGGATGTCTGGAGATGAAAGAACTTTCAGAAAAGCTTTCTTTGAGATGTTTGAAATGGTAAAGGTTCTTTATGAAGAGAGGAATTCGAGGTTGTACGAAGAGAGATCAAAACCTTCAAAGGAGATGGAGGAAAATGAGACAAGCCTCCAAAAGGGAATGGAGGAAATGGTGGCAAGCCACCACCTTCACCTCCATCATCCTCATCCTCATCTTCCTCCTCATCTTCATCCACCTCTTCTACCCTTTCACAAACACCTCCAAATTTTCCAAAAGGAGATGGTAAAATTCCTTTCCTTAAGCTTGATATTAAGTTTGAATTGCATATGTACAATGTAGAGGTGGATGCTGAGAAATTAGATAATTGGATTAGTCATATTGAAGTGTATTGCACGATACAAAGAATCAACGATGATGAGACCCAACTTGCTTCTCTTAGATTGAAAGGTGCTTCACTTATTTGGTGGGAAGCCAAAACTCAAGAGGACATGAAAAAACATGGTAAGGTTTTATCCTCTTGGAATAATTTTGTTGTTGCAATAAGAAGGTAGTTTTATCCACTAGCATACATGCAAAAAGCTATCATGGATTGGCAGAACTTTAGACAAGCTAAGGGGCAAAATGTGCAAAGCTATACTCAAGAATTTAGGAAAAGGGCTTTGATTTTGGGTATAGATTTTTCCTCTCAAAATACTTTGCTCAAATACATTGGAGGATTACATAGTTACTTGAGACATACAGTTATCATGTTTAACCCTACCAAACTAGATGAATTTTGTGTACAAGAAACTCATTTAGAGGCAAGAGGGAAGAATGTTTCTGAAGAAACTAGTGAGAAGTCATTCAAGTCTGGAGAAAAAGGAAAAGGGAAGTTTAAAGGCAAGGATAAAAATAGTGCTTCAGTCAAGAAAGAAGGAGAAAATCTCACATGTAAACATTGTTCTAAAGAAGGTCGTGATGAAGACCATTATTGAAAACTTAATCCTGAGATGAGACCCAAAAGGTTTAATAACAAGGAGAAAGAAAAGATTGCTACAACTACACAACAAGATCTAGGATCTGATTCCAGAGATGAAACAAAAATCATAGCCATGGGATTGAAAGGTAAGGATTCAATTGCAAGTACTAGTTCTTCTAGCAAGCCCATTGAAACTCAAAATGAAAGAGAAAGGACAGAGTTGTTCCATATTATAATCATCACAAAACATAATAAGGTAAATACTTTGTTTGATAGTGGTCACAAGCAAATCTCAATTTAGAAGACATTGTCAAGAAACTAAATTTGGAAACCATTCCTCATCCTAAACCTTATCGTTTGTGTTGGGTATGTGACAATGTCAAGTTGCAAGAGACAATAAAATGCATATTTAGGTTTGTCATCACTACAAATTTTATAGAAGAGGTAGAACTTGATGTGGTACCACTTGACATTTGTAGGATTGTTTTGGGAAGCCCATACTTATGATGACAAGAAAGTCATCTTTCATCACCATGAGAACAAGTACCACTTGTTTAAAGATGGGATTCAGTACATTATTAGAGCACATAGCAAGAATTTGAATTTATCTCTTGTGAATGCTGGACAAATGAAGAGGTTTGTAAATGCTAGTCAAAATTTTACATTGTTGATGATTAAACATAAAGATGTTGATGAATCTGAAGCCTTTCAAGGATATGAATCAAGTTTGAAATCTAATTTCATTGAGGTTGCTAATCCATATGATAAGATGTTTCAGGAGTCTAACATGTTGCCTCCTAAAAGAGGAAAACAATATGAAGTACAATTGCAGTAGGATGCATCATTGTTGAACATTAGTATGAACAAAATGTCAGTGTTAAAGAATGCAAGGGTCAAAAAGAAAATGCCAAAGATATATGACAAAGAGGACATTGGTTCTAAAATATCTTCTTGTGGGTTTCATAATGTTTTGGCCTTGAAGAGGGGTGGTTCATGGCGATGGTGATCACATTTGGTAAAGATTCAAGCCAAGTGCAAGGCTAGACATGTTAAGCATCGTTATGAGCACATTGTTCAATGTGAAATGAACTTGAAATTGAATGTCTCCTTTGATTGAAGACACAGGAGAGAATGTTCAGATTTATTTAACAAAAGTTTTCTCTTCTAAACATCTTGAAGAAGTGCAGCAAGGTCCTATCATTGACAGAGAAACAAGAACTTTAAGAAGAAGGAACGGGAAGCACCTTCATATGGGGTTCCAAGGTACAAATTCAGGCAAAGCCAAATGGATTGAGAAGGGAAGGTTGAGGGAACTATACCCTCATCTATTTTTTGACTAAAAGTAGTCTTTTGGAGGTCCAAAAGCTTCCAATGGAGAGGAGTGATCCAAGGGATCAATTTAGTGCTCAAAATTCAAAGTCTACGACAGAGCTTGAAACCTGTACCATTGGATATATGTCGGCAATATGAATCCAACGTAACTTGAATCGTTCAAAACCGATATCATAGTCTCCCGATATCGCGTTCTGATCGAATTCCCAAACAAGGAAAAATTTGCAAAATTGACAGTGGGACTGTACATTTTGGGCTAGTGTCATGTTGCCACTTGGCCTCTCCAAGTTGGTCAAAAAATGGTTAATTTTGATTGGCTCAGAATATTTTTATTAGTATTGGTGGGTTGAAATTTTTTATAATATTTAGGTTCACTGTGTATATGGTCGAGCCAATGGTGGAGGGCCACATGGGCCAATGGTTGGCAACCACGTGGCCTCCTTATGTCATATTTAAATTTTGGTGTGTGAGGGCCAAGGGCACCCCACGCGATTTGAACAAGCAGCCAAGCACCAAGTACAACAACCATCTACCATCGCATCACACCTGAGTCACTTAACCATATATGCCTTGGGGTTTATTTAAAGTTGAGTGTCGGCGCATTTGAAGGTAGGGTCGGGGCTAAACCCCAGCCCTGGTCACCACACCCACAAGAACCAAGGGGCGAGACCATGGGCTAGGGCTTAGCCCCAGCCCTAAGCCATGGTCACATCCCCATTCAACACCATAATAAAACCGCAACGAGAGCTTACATTGGGGGTCATCCCTTAGGTGTGCGGAGATGAGATGGGGGCCAGCCCTAGGGCACATGGCTCGAATATGACCGAGACCTCCACAAAAAACAAGTGTGCGGATTTTCAGACTCAACCTTAGCCGCGGGTTCCACAGGGTACCACATCACCTTGTTACAGTTCATTGGTGGCCTGTCCGACAGGGGCAGGTGGTTAGCCCCAGTCCCTGGGCACGTGGCCCCCATACAACTGCATTTTTCGGAAACTGGACATTAATGGACAAGTTAACTGTTTGACAATTTCGCCCGTCAAGCGGGATTGTAGGTTAGGTTTGCGCGTCGGTTCCAGGTTTGGGGTGCTCAAGCCAAGTTTGGGTTAAATTGTAGGATGGCTAGCTGTGGAAATTGGAAAAAACTTGTAACAAGCATAACTTTCTTAGTTTTTGTACTTTAAGCATTGTAAAGCCATGAAAACACAAATTTGAGCACTTAATGAAATAGGCCCAACATTGAAAGCTGGACCAGGAGATGTAGCCCAAGAGAGGGGTGAACTCCTTTATCATGTTTGTTGTTATGTGTTTCTGATGTGGTATTTTTTCTCTTCTTTCGTTGTTAACTAAGTTTAAAAAAATCATTTGTTTATGTGTTTTATAACTTGATCCATTACCCAAAATACATAAAATTTTCACTTGCAATTTTGTATATCACCTTCAAGTTTTCAATTACAGATATTTTGAGCCTGTCGGTTTATCTCAGTATCCGGCTCTTTTTCTTTAGGAGTGTCTGTTTTTGTTTTGCTTGTCTCTGGAGTTGTAAAATAAACATCAGGAACATTTTCAAGTGGGGATTCTTTTATTTTTGCAGAGGAAAGAGGCTTTGAAATAATGTCATTGAAATTGTATTTCAAAATCTCAATAAATTTGATCTCTTCAATTGCAATATTTGTATGAAGACTCTTCTAGTTAAGGAAGTCTTCATAAATAGTTTGTCTAAACTCTTGCAGTTTACTTCTATCCTCCCTACTTAACAAATGACCTCTTTCAAAATCTTGGTGAAAATTATCAATATTAATGAAAATTTCATCAATGAGAGGTCGTTGGTGTGTGTAGGTTTTAATATAGCTCATAGCACTATAATGGTCTATGATGATTCCCCGAGGGTGATACAGAGGGGCAATGAAGAAAACCAAATATGGTTGAGTTCTTCGGCCTCCTTAAATGCATGTCCTCCACCCTTGAGGCAAACTTTTCCAAAGTTAATTGGGAAGTTTGCCCATATTTTCTTCTAAAGTTTGCTCAATTTCCGAGCTTGTCCATTCAACGTAGTTTGATTGGCTACCTCTCTTAAGGCTATCCAGAGCCTCTCTGGAATATATCTAGGAAGCAGATGAGGGCCAACTTCACTTCCATATAATCTAATATATGTGAATAATTCTTCCACGAACCAGTGTCCTATTTCTTGAAAGGCCTTCACTAACCCTAGGAGGGTTTTCTCCAAAAAGAATCTGATGGAAAGGGGTCATCACATAATTACAAATGTTATAAAAATGAAATTTGAAGTCACTTTCCCACAAAACAGGGGCATAATTTTGAATAGGAAGTTCCTGCTCAGCTGGGTAATTCCATTTCATTAGAGGAAACGAAACAAAAGCAATTATAATATCAATAATGTAGGCTGACATGCAAAAGAGTTGATCATATCCTTGAGGAGACAAAATGGAAAACATAAGGGCATCTATTAAATTTTGAGAAAGAATTTCAGCCCAATTGAAATGCTTTAATTCATCGAGTAGGTTGAACATTAAAGCCATCCATTGCAATTTGCAATGCTCAGGGTCTTTCTCTCCATATAGACGGGACAACATTCTGACGAGGAACCTAACGGATCTTTTGAAAATGGCAACCATATATTCGTTTGATGCCTTAAGTTTGAAGCCTTCTCTATCTTCTTGTAACCAATGTTTCACAATTGTCATAATTTCCTTCACACTTCCTGATATTGTCTTGTTGAAGTTATCGAGAAATTGGGTGTTCAAAAGGACTTCGAGAGGACTAAGCTTGTAAATTGTTAAAAGTACTTGTTGATTCCAAGAGGCTATAACATTTTTGTCGTGGTCAACTATACTGCTGGTAAGAAAATCTAGATGTCGCATGGCCCATGCAACTATGTTATAATAAGAAAAAAATTTAGCCCTAACAACAACTTTGTGGAGTTCTATACCTCTAATTTTTTCAAACTAAATGTTGTCCTTAGTTGAAGTTTCATAATTTAACCAATGCCTATTCTCAAAGAAATTATAAATTTCTTCCCACTTCATCATACCTACCATTTGTGTTTTGAAGGTGGTGCCAGAGATGAGAGTTGTATTAACATTGCAGACCTCTAGTTTAGGATTTTTTTCTCCCTTTAAGCGTTCCTTGATGTGTTGTATGGCCTGCTTTGACGTCATGGATTTATTTTTCTTTCCCATGTTGTACCCTGCAAATGAATATAAAAAAAATTGAGCTTTCCATGAAATATACCAAATTTACTGGAACAATTGTGTATGACAATGCATGTTTACCAGAAATCATAAGGGTTGCGGTGAATTTGAACTTGATGGTTTGTAATGAGGGATAAGTTTAAGAGAACCATTGTAAACAAGGTGCGGAGAAGAGAGTGCAAAATAGAGAGCGCAAAGTAGGAAAGTTGCTAAATTTTGTTGAAATCCTTGGGATGTCCAACAATAAATTCGCATTAAATATGTTATTTATTTATTCAAGTGACGAGACGTTTCAACTACTTCCGTCCTAAAATTGAGGTGAGGTTGCGTGATGGGAATTGAGGGAATGTTTTTTTGAAAAATAACAATTTTCTATTTTGGAGTTTGTTTTAAAAAAAATAGAGAGCTGAAAGATAATTATGGTTGACATGCACACTGAAATATAAAATATTTTTTTGCTATTCGGAGCACAAGGCAGTGGAGTAGTTGGAAGTCGTGATGTTGTTAAATTGGACTTTGTGTAAATGGTGACTACGATGATGACCGCGATGCTGACCTTCAACGTGGTTGAGGTATGATGGAGGTTGGTAGTCAGGAGGTCGGGTGTGGAGAACAACTTCATTTTTTTTGGCTATGTTGTCCCATGTCAAGTGTAGTGGGGAGTCGGAAAGTCGGGAAGTTGTCAAATGTTTTTATGAAATAGAAAGCCATGACCTCCGACCTTCATTTTGCACATTTGAATATTTATTAATTTTTTGAATATTTTTGTTCCAAATATTTTTTTGGCTTTTTTTGGAAAGAAATAACTATTTACAAAAATGAAGGGGAAATGCATAGTATATACATTATCTTTTATTCACTACTTTCTCTTTATTGATGTAATGGGTCATATTTATAGGGTTTAATATTGTTCATTGGGTTTAGAATAAAATTGTGAGAGTTAAATATTATTCGAAGGCTTTATAATATTAATTGAATAAAATTTTGTTTTGCATGGAAACCGGAAAATAAAATAATTTTTTTCTTGGAAGGGTTGGCAGAAGTCGGGACAGTGTTAAATTCAAGCCAGTCAGGTGGTTGGAGGACGATTAGGCGGAAGACAAATAGGGGTGGCCAATCAGGTGGTTGAAAGTCGGGATAGTCTTCATATAATGTATATGTCAACAGAGAGCGCAACCCTAACGCACAACGAAGCCGGGCAAAAGGGAAGTTGGGAATCGGGAGTCGGGAGGTCGAGATAAGAGTGAAGTCGAGTCAGGAAGTCGGGAGGTCGAGATAAGAGGGAAGTCGAGAGTCGGGAAGTCAGGTCAGAAGATTGTTCTTTCATTCTATTGTGATATGCAGACTGACCCCAGTTAAGATGGGAGTCGTAAGGTCGGGAACATCAGTGGTGTTTTATGAAATAGAAAGGTTTGACCTCCAACCTCCAACTTACTTCTATTTTTTTTTATTTTTGTTTTTAATTTTTGTTTTATATGTTGCAATTTTTTTTGTTTTTTTTTTAATTTCATTTTTATGTTGCAACTTTTTTTTGGAAATTCTGAACAATTACTTTTTATTTTGGAAATTTTTTTTATTTTTAGAAGTATAGAAAAAAAATACTTTACGGCTTAGTTTTCTTTACAAGGTTTTAATAATTATTATTATACTAAATATATTTATTATATAAAAATAATGATAATATAATAAATAAAAAACAATTGTAAGAAAAATATTTTAAATGATAATAATTATAACTATTTGATGATAATAATGAACAACATCCACTAAGACCAATGTGGTCTATCAGACCTTAAGAAAAGAGACTATAATTGTCATTCTTCAAAATCGTGTTTCTGTGATCAAAGAGCAGGGAAAGAAGCATTCCAAGATCGTTATAGTTGGGTTGGCTTAGTAAGTCAAGAAGATTGGAGGTGTGGCTGATGTTAGGGAATTAAAAGCAGATGTGGGAAGAGCCGGGCAGTCTAAAAGGAAGTGCTTTTCATCTTCGACCTTCTTAGTATCAGTGATCTGAAAAATTCTATCATCCCAGGGAGTCTTGGGATTAGACCATTGCCCGATCTCACTCCAAAGCTCATGAGAGTTAGTTCTAATCCTAGTGATGTTCATTTTCTTCTTAGTGCTAGTCAACACAAAGAGATAATTCTGGTTATCGAGGATGGGGTTGATCACCTCCTTATAGTAGCTTAGCTTCCTTTTACCCTCCAGCTCCTTGGCATCCCACATCTTGTCTTTAAAACTGGAGGTAATAGTATCTTTGATATTGTCCTTGTTTCCCATGATGATCTCCTCCTTAATCCCCCAAAGGTTGAGCCAAGATTGAGCATCCTGATGCCACCCGCACTTGAGGGGCAAGAGGGGGTTTTAACTAAAGTTAGAAGCAATTTTTGGGAGCCTCTTTGGATTCCATATTGTGAAGCTTCTTCTTATACATCAGATATCTAAACATAGCAGCACTTTCAATGGGGGATAGGCCAGCGTCAATCAAGAGGATAGCATAGGGAGTATTTCCCCTGATCTTGAGGTTATAGGTTATGAATTTCTTTTGGATCATATCAATATTTCTCCACGAATCCATAGATATATTGCACCCCCAAATTTCACATCCATATAAAATAATAGGGGTGACAAGAGTCTCAAAAATGAACCTTTTTTTTACTCCAAATGTAAAGATCGGTTGACTTACATTTTTTTCAAGCTCATAATAAGCTTTCCAACCTCCAATAATTGTTTTCTCGATGCTATAATTCTAGTTGAGTTGATGAGGATATTCAATACCCAAATATTTATAAGAAGAAACCTGCTCAAGGCAATGGTTATCATAGACGAAGCTACCATGGGTGATCTTTTTGGATTTAATGATCATGACTTTAGTCTTGTCAGTATTAACTATCATACCCATCTTGGAGTAATAGACATGAAGAGTCTCAAGCTACTTGTCTAGGTCATCATGGCTCCTTGCAAGAAGAACGATAACCTCAGCATAAAGGAGAAGAGTAATGATAATACCAGCGAGCTCGGTGCCTTTGTAGCGCGCAGTTTCCAGACACTCTAGTTTATCGATGTAAATACCAAAAAGGGTAGGGGAAAGGAGACAACCTTGCTTAACACTGATATTACATGTAATATCTTTAGACCACCCTTCGTTGGTCTTAAGCTTGGAAATGACAGTGTCGTAGAGGCGGATCACAACAATCCTCAGTTCAGGAGGAACCATGATCTCTTCAAGCCTCTCTTAGAGCTTATCTCGGGGGACAATGTTGAAAGCTTTTCTAAAGTCCACAAAACGACAAAAGAGATTGGTTTTACTATTGCGACATTCCTCTGCAATGATCCTAAGGGTGACAAGGTGGTCGATGGTCGAGTGTTGTCTCCTAAAACCAACTTTCCCTTTAGCTCTTTTACCCTAGTTCTCAAGCCAAAGGCTAAGTTTTTTTTCCAGAATGAACCCATAAAGCTTGGCTAGGATGTGGCTAATCATAATGGTCTTGTAGTTAGAGGGAACGTTTTTGTCCCCATTTTTTAAGATAGGCACAATAAGGCTTTGTGTCCAAAGCTTAGGAAAGCCATGCTTTACAGCCAAATTGAGAAGCTTGTGTAGATGAGGAACGAGGATAGATTTTCACATTTTAAAGATCTCGGCTTGGTAGCCTTCAACATCTTTGGCTTTTCCTTTAGAAAGCTTATTAGTCCCAAACTCAATGTCTTCCAAAGAAAAAATATCATCCTTAATAGGAGTGTTTAAGATGGTGCCCATGGTGTCTGGAGAGTCATACAACTTTTTAAGATAGTTATCCGAATTTTCTAGGGGGACAGAATGATTATCTTTAGTTTTATGAGCAACCATATTCCAAAAAAAACTTTGTGGATGCAACTTTAGAAAGATGGAGAAGATGCTCTTATCTCTTATTAATATATGACATCTTCTTCCTCTTGATGAGAGTTTTGTATATACTATTGGATACCTAATCCTCTATGGGTTGGTGTCGAATGTGAACAGCCACCGGAGTCCAAGAGACCACTTGGAATATGAATCCAAGGGTCACACAAATGTACTATAAATGTATATCATATCAATAATAATGCATTCAATGTTTATCTTTCATATATGATTTTACAATCCATGTAAGTTTGACATGGTATCGAAGCGGGCGATCTCCTGCTCTGCTCAAGTATGAGCCACTTGTTTATGTGAGCTTGTTTTTTTGTGGCCTTTCTATACATGCCAGTCTTGTACCTCTTCCCATTATCGTGATATAGAAAAAAAACTATCGTTTTTCCCTCATACGCAAGGTCGCAAGTCTTAGATCTCTGCCTTTGTAACTTCTCTTGCATTATGTCTCTTTTAAGGTTGTGCAACCATTCTCCTTTGTAACATATAGCTTGACATTCAAACGTTACTTCTTTTGAAATGTAGAATTCGGCCTTGATGATCTTGACATCTACGCACTAGCCTGAATTATCACCATTTGTACCTCGCCTATGCCTCTACCGGTTCACTCTACTATTCTTAGCCATCAGTTATGACATTTAGGCCTAATCATTCTCTCTCAACTGGTCGGAAACGGTTCACAACTCTAAACGTCCTCCTCTGTACATTCATATAACTGTCAATTCTGTGATTTTGAGTGTAATGCACATTCCAACACTCTGAAAATAGAGGCCTGGGTATTTTAAGAGCCTGTCAACTCTGCAAACCTGCCTGCCATTAATTTCTCTCTTGAACATCTCAGTGATAGACATAACGTTTTTCTTCTTTGCTTGAGCGCTCGCCTGGCAGACCATTTCGTTACTCTACACACCATTCTACTCAATGATTCTTTGCCTCTTTAGTCTATTCTTGTTGTATTGTAACCGATACGTTGGTTGGGAGCATCTCTGTGCAATTCTCTGTGATGTGAGCTAAATCATTGTTGTGCGTCCAAATGTTGTGTAATACTCCAAACGCAAATCCTCCCACAGAGTCCAAAAGTTGCCTCCATACTCAATGCAGCGGAACCCCATGTTGCCATACCATCGACTCTACTCTAGTCCCTCTTCCCAAGATATTTGTTGGTTGGTATTTGTAGCCTAAGATATCTTCTCTTTCTGAAGGGATTGTTGTGTCTTCGCTCTCACTTTCTGTGCTCTCTAATACCATTGCCTTGAAGAGGCTGATCAGGAAGGGGATTCCGCTTGCATTAAGGTCGAAGGTCTGGTTGTGGGTTTCAGGTGTCACAAAGAAATGGTCCACTGTGCCAGATAACTATTATGAAGACCTTTTAAAGGTTGTTCAAGGGAAGCTCATCAAAAATTCGCAAAAACACTCAAAAATGCCCCCACCACTCTCGAAAGTTTACTTTATATTGAGGTAGGAAGCGTTGTTTTCCAGCAGTTAAATCCACCATTGATAACTACGTCGGCGAAATGTGTCATGGTCTTGATAGTCTCATCAATCACAAAATCTTAGCAAATGTTGGAGCATTAATCCTATGCTACATTGGTGACTTGTTCGTGTGGTGAAATACAAAACAGAATACGTTGAACCACCATTGAATTGTGTGTTGTCTCTACATTGAAGCCTTGAAGCTCTTTGAGTTCTATAGTCTCTGCATATGTTGGTTGGAGAACTAGACTCCTACAAATCGATGTCTTGATGGTTGTGGGTCTAATAGTTGCAAGGGTATGGCCGTTTTGTCTCCTCCCTGTGCATTGATGTCATTGTTCTTACATATAAATCATATAATGTGCGAAATGTATGTTGAAGTTTGTGTCGGTGCTCCTTTCTTGAAGACCATCATGTTTTGTATTATGGTGATGACATATATGTGCATTGGTCATTGTAAATCCAGTGTGGTGCTTTGAAAACCATTCTGCGTTATTCCATTCTTTAAAGGTTGAAGTTTATGCTTTGAGAGAGAGAGAGAGAGCGCTAGCTCTTAATGCATGGGAATGTATGTGTTGTAGATTGAGTAGCCTATATTCCTAGTCGTGACAACTTAGTTATGATGTCGAGCTATGAATGCTGAGAACTGAATAGTTTGTGTGTTGAGTATTGAATGTACATTGAAACCAAGTTGTGAGTCTTGACAACTGAGTTCATACAAGTTATGGTGATGTATACGCATTGAGCATAGAATATATACCTCCTCAGTTGTATTGTATAATTGGAGAACATGAATCTGCATTAGTTCATGCGCTGGTGCGAACAATTCTGAATTATATGGTGCATTTGTAGTCGAAGCCAACACCATTCCTCTAATTCAATTGTTTTGAAATGGATCGAATTGATAATACATTAGAGTTGCTAAATGCCCTGATGGTCTCTACTGTAGATGAGATGGTAAACATCAGCAAAGATAATCTTTCCAATATTCGAACCTGTTTACAAAATGTAAAAGAAAACATTGGTTTTTTGCAACTTGAATATCAACTACAGCGGGAAGAATTACGGCAATGGAGTCATCATTCTGAATCTGTTTCTGTTCAGAACATTAAAACAGAGTCCTGTAAACCACAAGTCAATAATGTTACAGTTGATTCAGATCCAGTGCCCAATGACGCAGTAAAGTTACATGTAGATGCATAAATTCATCCTACACATCCCAAGTCAGTCATTAGACCCTGGGAAGAGCTTGTCCATAACAAGCATAGAATAGGTCTTGGATATGATAAAGAGGTTTCCTTTCATATTCCAGATTACTCAAAGCCCATTAAATTTTAGAGTGTTGGGTTTCTTCATGATAGTTCACCTTCAGTTGTTCCAGATTCTATGCCTCTTCCACAACAACCACAACAGATTGTTAAATGCCAACACTGTGACCGAGTTGGCCATATGAAAGATCATTGTTTTGATCTTCCTCCATTTGAGCACTGTCATAAAACCACTCACTCTTCAGGCAAGTGCTTCAAAAACAAGCCCCTGCAAGAAAAAAAATTCATCTTGGATGGATCGCTTCTTGGCAATGGGCTTCAACACCCAAGAAAATATTTCAGTGATATGTCAAAACTTGTTCTAGAGTATTGAACAATCTTGTAGTTGATTTTTCGCCATCTTCTCACCTTGTATCTTACAGGGGGGGAAATGATGGTTATCTACAAGTTTCAAAGCCACATCAAGTGACCCTGAGCCACAACCTGCCATACCAGATTTAGAGTTGTAGCCAGAGATAGAGATGCCCCTGAACATGCCTTCGGTTGGTGGTCAGCCTTAAACCATCTATGTGGGTTCAAGACTTCCCTTCAAAGAATTGGGGACACTTCCTCTAGCAGAACACTTCATCTTCTTGCCATTTTTGGAAGAGTTCCAGGAATTGCATTAAGCATTCCAGAGTTGGTGGTCATCCTTAAACCACTACAGGTTGTAGACCTCCCTTTTTCAGGTTGAAGGCCTTCCTCTCCAAAGCATTAGGGGACACTTCCTCTCGCGGAAAATTTCAGCTTCTTGCCAAACTTGGAAGAGTTCTGGGAACTGCAATAAGCGTTCCAGTATTGGTGGTCATCCTTAAACCACCCCCCTTATACCAGCATTTCAGAGAGCACATTTAGCCTAGTGTTGCCATGCGTTTTTTGCACATTTTGTATTACAACTCTCTTCTTGGACTCATACATAACCCTTTGGATTAAGGGGGGGAATGTTGGATACCTAATCCTCTATGGGTTGGTGTGGAATGTGAACAGCGACAGGATTCCAAGAGACCACTTGGAATATGAATTTAAGGGTCACACAAATGTACTATAAATGTATATCATATCAATAATAATGCATTCAATGTTTATCTTTCATATATGATGTTTACAATCCATGTGAGTTTGACATATACTTATATTTTGGAGCTTAATGCTTTCATTAGGGTCGTCTCTGATTGTTTTCCTGGCAATTTTACAGTCTTTGTCATACCAAGGATTGGAAGTTCTATTATTTTCCTTGTATGGAATCTTATTAGAGAATTTGCTAATGGCGGTGGAAATGGTAGTAGTAAAATGGTAATAGATTTGATCAATGTTGTTATTATAAGTCAGGGAGCCAAAATTCCTTTCAAGTCCCTTAAGAAAAGGTCGATATTACTTTTATCGAAGTGAATGTGACTTTTGCTTTCACTGTTCTCTTGCATGTGGGTGGTATGCATAGCAAGATTGAGAGATAAAGACAAAGGTCTGTCGTCAGAGTCAGGCTCATACCTGTTAAGAAGCTCAAAGTTTGTAATATGTTTGAGGACATGGATGTCAGAGATCGCATAATCCACGATGTTGCTACCCAGCCCATGGAAACAGGTCATCTCACTGGAGAGAGACTGTTTATTAATACCATTACAAATGATTAGGTCTTGGAAACTACAAAGTTTGAGGAGCTTGGTGCCAAATAAGTTCTCGATTATGTCTTCAAATTTTCTCTTAAATCTATTAGCTAAGTGACCATCCTCATCAAGCCAGAAGGGATTAGGGTTAAGAGTTTTTCAAATTGTTTTTCTTATAGGATGTAGAGTTGATTGGAGTGAAATAGCAGATTGCAAGGAAGATCATATTGGTTGTGGAATCAGAGATCTCAATCCAAATGTATTGATTGAAGGGGTCGGTTTTATGAAGTCAAATGTGAGAGGAAAGTGTTCCTAATATCACAAGCTAATATATTAATGATGATAAAAAGAATTATAATTATAATAATAAACATTTTAAATATATCAATAATAATAAAAATGATTATTATATTTAATAAATATTATTTAAAAATGAAATAGAAAGAAAAAAATGAAAAATAATATTAATTGATAAACAAATCATGATGAAAAATAATTGATAAATATTCTTAAAGACTATTTATATAATTAACCATAAAAAAAAAAAAAAAAATTATTTAAAATATGAATATAATTTAAATTTCAATTAACTTCCAATTAAATTCTAATTTATAATAATAAATTATTTTATATATAAATTAATTAAATAATTATATATTCATAAGATAAAAAAATTATTTAGTACAACAATATCTTTATAAATTTAATTTGATTTTAATTTAATATTAATAACAATAGTAATAATAACAAACATTTACAAGCATATTTCAACCACATTTACTAATGTGGTTGTGGATGTGATTGATTGTATAGTCGTATACCAACCACATTTATTTAAATAAATGTGGTTGTGCTACTTTTGTAAAATCATGATATCACTAGTCTCTTAGAGAAAATTGTACATTTGGTTATGGCCCAATCTCCCTAGTGACCTAGTGAAAGACCAACCTAGCATCACTAGCTTACCCATTTAAATCTTAGTTTGGAAAGGCAATAAAAATTTTTACCCCACCAATATTTTTTAATAATTTTACTCCATAGGAGTTGGACAAATCCTTTCTGATAAAAATGGTAATTGATGAATCATTTTTTGAAAAAAACATGGAAAATTAATGCATCTACAAAATTTAACCCCTAAAATTATCCCTAAAGTCAAAAACCTAACTCAAGTATCTACCAACGAGATACATCTCATTAAAAACATGTACAAGCAATTTCAACAAGCTACGTCTCAAAACAAAGAACTCTAATACCATGTTGGAGATCAAGAGAATTGCATAATTGAAGAAGAACATACTCCGAGATGTGGTGTCTATAGACACTATTACAACATTAAAGCACAAATAAGCATAGCTCAACATACAATGGATATCACAAATTTGGATTTTCAACATTGATAGATCAATCGATTTGATCATCTATATATGGTCAAAAATATAAATAACTCACTCATGATGAGGACAATTTTGATCACTTTGGGTGCATCGAAATCCCCTACTTTCCTTCCTCAACCTATGTCGCAATCAACCAAGTCAAGATCACCTTTGGTCCATTGAGCTAAGAAATGCACTACCCAATTGACCTTCCCTTGTGAATTCAATCTCTTGAAGATCTAGAGTTGAGGTGAACCTATTTTTTCAACATTTATTGTGTTCGTTTGCCAAGCTTTCTTTTACACTATATAGCATAGCTTGAGTAGGTCTAATGGTTTAGAACATGTGCTTCCTTGTAAGAGGTCACAAATTCAACTCTAGAGGGGGTAGAGCATGTACACCTCCATGGACTTTAGCAGCCAAATCACTACAAGGAAATAGGTCACTTGTCCCAAAAACAAGATAATGTTTTCTCTTACTATAAAAAGCTAACACACGAAAATAACATGTCCAGCATTAGTTATTACATGTGAATGATAAGCACCATTCATTTCCATCACCTTCATCTGAGAAAATGTGAGCTGAGAGTATCTATACTAACGTCATCCATAATTCACCCCTAGGTCCCACTATAATTGTGTGCATGCACATCCACAACTACAATTACATCCCCTAATTCACCTCCCGCTCCCACTATTATTGTGTGCATGCACATCCACAAGTACAATTACAAGCACAAGAATGTCACTTGATAAAACTTGAACTCGAGAGAAAACTATATTTACTAGCCATTTGGATAACTAACATCCACATTTTGTTTATATCTTTTGTATTCCCTTCATATAAACTTCAGCTGTTCATTGTGATTAATAGCAGGAGTGCAACTGGGAGATTCTGATTCATTTTAACTTGAGCATCTTTCTTAAAGAAATAGTAAACAATGGTACATGATAGGTTCCCAAAGAAATTGTACCATAGGCAAATCCTGGGGATGCCTTCTAACTTTAATATCTTTCTTTCAAACAAATGGCAATAATGGTACATGGAATGTTCCAAAGGAAATCCTATTATATAGGAAAATCTGGGGATGCCTGCCAACTTTATAGACCTTTCCTTAAAACACGTGGCAGTACTGGGTGATTGCTAAATTTGAAAATAATGTATTGCATTAAAATGACCATAGTGACACTAAGTTGGCAAATCTGTTACAATATTGAGGAATACAATGCATGTGTTTTTTCTTTTTCTTTGACTATCATTAAATCATGCCTACAGATCCTCAAAGTCAAGATTTTTACACCATTTTATGGATCGGCATGGCTGCCAATACACTTTATGCAGAACAGTGCTCTTCTAGTGAAGCATTGTTATGATTCCACACCAAAGAAGGGTTGATTTTGATTTTATTCCTGCCATGGCTGTTGAGTTCTAACCAAGCAGTGGAACTCAGAAACATGCTAGTTGCATGTATTTGCATGTACCGTAACTTGGATCTCATTACTGCACATATGCTATGCCAAAGAGTGAAACTGAGAAAACCAAAACCAGGGCATTGCATGTGCTATTCGGTGCCTAAATAGCAAAAGCTGGAAGCCAGGTTGGTCTCTCCCCAACAAAAGCTACCATGAATTCAAATTAGTCCACATATGGCCAAGACTCAGAGGAGTTTACCAGCAGTGGCTTAAAATCATATAAATGATATTGACATTTATTTTCAATTTTGACATGCCTGAGAACATCATTATGTACCGACTTCACGTTCCAAAATTACGATTCACCTCAGCTTGCAGATACTTATGGTCAATAGAGAAACCAAACGGCCCAAGCAAATGCACCCTGGCTTTGAAAGGCGTTCTAAGGTCGTCAGGAACTTACAGCTTACCCTTGTTTGACATGTCCATCTTTGATTTGGCAAGCAATTTTAATATAATGAACCGCAGCCATTTGCACTTTACAGTATAAATAATAATACAAGATTTTAGCCTGAAGCTTTTTTTAAAAGACAGCATTGAAAGGCTTCACTCATCATTTTAAATGGTATATACAGAATTGTGGTAAGAATGTTCTAGATGAGAGACAGTAATAGAAACCTGTCTGCTCAAGATTTCTTGCGTCCATATTTACAGAAATGAATAATATTTTCTTTCTGGCTGACTCCAAGTCAAAGTAGATACTACGAACCCACAAGCTCCTTTGATTCATTCTCCGAAGGGGAATAAATTATCATTTAAAACATACTTACAATTACTTCAAAGAATGACAGCATCGTAGAAGCCCACATTCAGTTCTTCCAAAACATCAGTGAATCCTCACACTCTGGGACATATTGTTCATGCTAAAATATGTTTATGTTCCTTGTTTTCTGCCACTTTGTCTTAGCAGGAAGTCTCTCATTTCAATGTAACTTTTTAGTTCGTTCAAGGCATCTCTTGCTTTTCTGGGCTCATTAGGTACAGAGTATACAGTGCCCTTCTTCAGAATGGTATTCCTTGACCTTTCAGATATTGAATCTGCTTGATCACTCAGAAGAAAATCAGCTTTGTTGGTTACATTACCCATCCGGGAAAGCGGTGCTGCAGATTTGAGCATTAGTGTAAGTTCTCCAGCAGCACTACTTTGTGACCTATGATATATACGTTCAGCCTTTCCTGCAGGTGCTCTGCCATCGTTTCTGTTTTTAACCCTATCAATAAAGAACGAAATTCTCTGTTAGTATCCATCGATATGAAATTCACCGAAAGAAGACTTTCAAATTGAGCAAGAAACTGACTTATAAGCTAGTAGCATCCATCATTCGTGTGGTCAATAATAATCACCAGAAGTTGCTTATGTCCATAATCATTATACATAATATACATGACTATCACCACCGTAGTAGCATTTCTAGCAGAACTCTATGATTATATTGTTCTTTTCTTTAAAAATATTTATTTGAAAAGGGATTGGTACATTTCCCACCCTCCTGCAATCATAGTACCCTAGATGCAATTAGAAAAATAGAAGAGAGAGCAGAGAACCATTACACACAATATAAATCACCCTTGATGTTTTTATTGATCACCACAGGTACAAATATATAAGACACAAATTACTGACTTCGACTCAAACAGATCACCATTACAACTCACACATTGGAAACAAGACTGACTCATCATAGTTCCTAATGACAACTACACATGACATGGAAACATTACTTCCAACACCCTCCCTTAATGCTTACATGGAAAACATATTACAACAATAAATAAATATATCTCTGACTGGTCTTCATGAGCACGCACATCCACTCCGGAATCTCGCAAAAACTGTTCTTTCACCACCACATCTTCGAGATGTCACTTGACCTCCTATGGACCAACCACCATCTGTCGGATATTTCGCTTTCGGCTATCTGTCAGTTGATAGGATGGAGGTCTAGATACTGAATGTGTTAAAAAGTTGATAAACAACTTGACCTTACAAGAATTGGTGTTTCGGACACCGAGGCTTCCAGTTTAAGAAACACCAAACCTATTTATAACCAATAAAGACACACAAGAATTGATGTTTCGGACACCAGAGCTTCCAGTGTAAGAACCACCAACCCTAAAAAAAACACAAACACCAACACAATCTCTGACATTTTTTTTTACACAACATTGACCCACTATAAGTACATACAAGACAATGGTTGCCACAATAAACAATTTTAATTCAACCCTGGAAGGCTGCATAATATCTGAACATTGATTCATAAGACAGGTACACGCAGCAGTCAAGTCCTTGACATAATACCACGCTTGGCTTCAAAACTTCAACACGGTCCAAGTATCTCCTCTTACACAGTACAACACGGTGCAACATGTCCTCACAGCGTTACACAAGACATTGGCCATAGAGAGGTCATTCCGAGCACATTGTGCTCTCCTTCCTGCTGGATCATGGGCATCTATAGGGAGGCCTATGCTCTTCCAAATTTCTCACAACTTAGTGATCTCATGTGCCACAGACCTATTGATCTGTGCTCATTCCATTCTTGTCAATACTTTGACTCCCCATCATCGAATCCTCTTTACAGAGCAAATCCGAGAGAACCCCCGAAGCATCCATCTCCAAGCCCGCAACAGATCCACAAAGAACAACAACACTCATATTTGTATAAAGTTTGCTTGCACTCAAAAGATTATGCTCAATCGTGGCACGATCCAAAACAACTGACTTATCATATAGAAGTGCTTTCTGATGGGGTTTGAATTTTTCAACAAATGCATGGACGGATGAGGCTAATACTATGAAGAAATCGTTGTAAAGAGTCATAGTCCAGTGATAGACCACAGTGTAAAGAGAGGCAACAAACATAGTGTAGAGATGTGACGACATCAAACTCCAAATCTGAGAACAACAACAAGGCAGAGAAGAAGATGCCCACATTCCAAATCTTGCGCCCATGTTTTGCATCTATCCAGTAATGCCTTAGCTCTGCGGACTCCTCACGAAGGCATTTATGTGCGGCTAGATCTGATCTCTACATTTGTAATCCACTAGTCTGCTTTGGAAGGGACAAGGGAGCGGGACAGAGCGAAGTAGGCCGGATCTGTGGAGCAATTGTTAATGACGTTGCAGGGAGCAGAACCAGGCCTATGGACTTCTGATTTGGCGAAGAAATTGACTTGTCGGCGTCTTTTAATAGCTATGAAGAAAATCACCACACTCTACCCTAATTTCTTCTCACGATCATGCCCAACAGTCTTGCTTGGACTCTAGATCTACACACACAATAAATTTACACACAGAAACACTAAAATCAAACACTCTCTTGACCTATTTATTTACATAGAAATAAACTCAAGGCTTCTCTCACATTTTCCTAGCCCTCCCTTGAGGGAGTCAAGCCAGAATCGGCTCTAATACCAAATTAAAAAATAGAAGAGAGCAGAGAGCCATTACACACAGCATAAATCACCTTTGATGCTTTTATTGATCACCACAAGTAAAAATATATAAGACACAAAATTACTGACTTCGACACGAACAGATCACCATTACAACTCACACATTGGAAACAAGACTGACTCATTGTAGCCCACAGGTACAAATATATAAGACACAAATTACTGACTTCGACACAAACAGATCACCATTACAACTCACACAATGGAAACAAGACTGACTCATTATAGCTCCTAATGACAACTACACATGACATGGAAGCATTACTTCCAACAGATGCATGTCCTCATACAACTAATGGTACTTGACAAGCAAAATGCAACTTACATAAAATAGCACTTTCAATCCTACAAGCAAATAATTGAGTCAAAATTAAGGATTTGAGATTTCCAATTCTGAGCACTAAAGTTGAATTCTAGGTGAAGTAGAATACAATGCAGGTACTTCATGATACCATATCAAAAGTTGTCTTGAGTATTGATGCTAAGTTGCTAACTCATCTGCTCTAGCTGAAGCTTCTACAATCCCTACAAACCACTTCTACTGCTCCTTGGCTTTCTTTCTCTCAAGACACTAGGATGTATTGCGGACCATTTTGTGGCACTTGAAACACTCCATGTGACTCAAGTCTCTCTTCTATGGGTCCAAATAGGATGATTATTTCTTCTTGCCCTGCTGACCCTGTCCGCATACTCTTTTTTACCTCCTCTCCTGACCTTCCCAATGAGGGCTAGATTTTGGATCTCCTCCACTCTACCTGAAATTATCTCTAGCCTCGTCTCCTCTTGGATAAAATCATCCAAAAGCTTCTCAAAAGTGGGCAACATCTCACAAGCACAAACACCTCATACACAACGTTCACAAGATGAAACAAATCCATTTATTGTTGTCGGCACCAATTCAACTTTCATCCTGACAGTAGCAAGTTGATTTTTCAACTCAGTAATCTCCATCAATTTGCTGGCCATCATACCATCATGTTTGTGCCACTCATGTGAGCTAGTAAGCCTGTTATTTAATAGCATCTCGCCAGAGATATCCACACTGTACTACAGAGTGATCAAGGCAACCATACATTCCCTTTGACGTCTTCTTCTCTACAATATGAAGAATCTAATGATCCTTCATAAAATCAATGATGATTCTCTTTTATTTGACTACATTCTTATTATTTCAGGCAAACTGTTAGAAGATTGCTGAACATTATAACCTTGAACTCCAAAAAACATCATAGCTCAACCTCTTCCATTAACATCGACAGCCTACACTTCCAAGGTGTAAAGTTGGAACTGCCTCTCGACAATCACACTCTATAGGGCCCAAAATAGTCATATTTATAACTCACAACACACCTCAACCAATGAAATCAGCTAGAAAATAAATTAGAGCAGCAACTTATCACTAGTGCAAATCACCTTTGAGAGGCATAAACACCACCCTAATCACTAGAATACAACAGACATCTCACCCACAAACCTCTCACGATTCGAAGCACCTATCTCAAGCATGAACTAGCTTCAATCAATCTCTAAAGATTGGCACATCACACTCACTGAAATCCTCAGATAGCTCTCTCTCACAAACAAAAACAGATTTCATACACGAGTTGCTAGAAGATTTCAAAAAGCTTATTTTGAATCCATGTTGAAGTTTAATTCATGAACACAGATCCACACTTCTTCTGACCAAAATCTTAATTAAAACTATCTAAACTACTCTCAAAACAACAGACTACATTTAAACTCAAATTCTGAACTGTATGCTCAAAAATGAAGACACTAAATAATGTGTACACTCAAATAGACAAACTGTATATACTATTTTTACATAAAACAGTAATCTGAAAATTCCGAAAAATAATTCCCAACACTAAATTACGCATTATGATTCATCTATTATTTCCGATAGGAAAATACAAAACAAATTACTAAAAACTTTTATTTAACCCACCTAATCTGTCTTTGCTAAAGTCACCCTTCTCTTTTTCATGGACCAAGGGAGATTAGGGTTTACAATGCATTAACACTCCTCTGATGATGCATCTCCTTTGAGGTAAAACCTAATGCTAGTGCTTAGGATTAAATGCCCAACCTGAATGAACACGTGCATTATGATCCCTAATTGACTGTGTCCTAACCCGAAGAAGACAAACTCATCATGCAAGGAATTCTCTAATATAGATTTAAGCCCTATCTAAATCTGAACTATCCATGCAATTACCTAACTTGGATCTGCACCTAACTGAAACTATACAAGTGCTTCTATATCTGGAAAAGACATGCATCTAATTTGAGGCAAGGCCAATATGCATCTGCCCTCAATCACAGTATTGCCTATAACAGCAGCTTTTGTGCTTGTCCTAGAGGCTCCTTCACTGCTGCGCCCTCATCCATGCTGCCATCTCTGCAGCACAGATTTACTGTGTGCACCATGACTGAGGAAGAATCACCATCAGAGCAACAAGGTAAACTTAATGAAAGGTTATTAACCTGATAATGAGGGAGTCACCATGGGTATACCCCTCCCTGTAGAGAAGGATTTTTATCTGTTTCAAAGAGCCATACAAAAACTTCTTGGCCATCAAAGTGGCTTATCATGTTTCTTCACATATCTGATCCTTGGGATAAATAGCTTTAGTTGTTTGTGCTTCATTTGAATCGCTACACCTACAATAATGGTGGTTTCAAGTTCAGTTACCTTTGACGATATGAGCCCAAGTGGTGTCCACTATTTAAATGTTACAAGCGAGCTCTTTCTAGTTCTCCAAGCTAGCTGAGATGTCTGCAACAAGAGTTTCAATCATCTTTGATACAGCTATAGTGAATTGAAGGATGTCAATAAGTAACACGACGTTTGCTATACAATTACCTTGGGATGCAACTGTTGGTTTGGAGATAAACCAACTATAGATGTAGCAATAGTGTCCAAACAAATATAGATGAACCCGGATCTGATGTGGATACGAAAGGCTGAAAACTTTTGTACAAAGGTTTAACAATGCCCATATTCTTTCATATACATGGGAAACATAGGATATACTTTCAAATGGCTTGGCGCAGGACAGAAGGGGGAAAATTTCTGTAGTGGTTGATAGCAATAATTTTTTTCACACTAGGCTATGTAGGCATGATTAAAATAAATTAGGGAGTTCAATCTTTTCCACTTAGCAATGTTTTGTTGCCATTCTATGGTGAGACCACAAAGATCAACTCCCATCCATTACGCTTGCCAATCTCTACTGCACACCTGATGCCTCTTCCAATCAAGTTCATACTTAATCCTGTTTGTTTATGTTATCAAAAATGATCTTGCAAATTGTTTGATGCACTTACAAATATTGTTTTTAACTCTTCCAATAGCAAAATGTGAAAAAATATGGAAAATAGTCGTAACCTTAAATTTTAACTCAACCCAGCTCCATACCTATACCGATAGTGTGCTATCGTATGTGTATATACTATATAATATATTGTCATTGAGAAAATGCAAATTCAGTGGGAAGTTAAAGCAATTAGTCTATATCTCAAAGGTAGTCACCTACATTATTTTAAACTCACTACAATTGCAAAACCATCATTTAGTCAGTCCCCTATTTTTCAAAATCCATTCCAAAATGTTTTGGCTTTCAATAAGATATACGAAAGTTGTATTTAGAACAACGCATAACATATCCTAATACAAAGACAAAGGACATGAAAGAAACAATTGGATAGACTAATGTACCTATGAATGTATCAGCTAACTAGGAAAAGCTAACCTCAATTCTTTTCACGGTCTACTAAAAGTAGAAATCCTAAATGGTGTCTCATTTAAAATGCCATCATAAAAGCAAAGGTGCATTCCTGATTAAAGCTCCAGTGTATGCGTAATATTTTGTTCAGCGTGGTTTGCGGTGAAAGCCATACCTTGAAATTCTTAAAGAAGATCAAGATTAGTCTTTACATAAGACTTTGAAATAAACGGGCTGCAAGCAAACGAGTATAAAGTCTAGATAGCAAAAGCCATAGTATACATGATTTCATCTACATCTAAATACTCGCAGACGAGATAATTATACAATTTTAATGTTGAATCAATCAAAATTAATTTGAAACAGAGGCACTACTCCACAGCCTAGAAGTATCATATAACCAGTGGGTTGTATCATACCTTTTTTGCCCTCTCTTATCTTCATCAATTGCAAAAGGGAAAGTAAAATCGTCATCTAAAATACATTCTTCTTTTCCGTGCTCTTTTCCCTGAAATATAGATAATGGAACCATTTATTAGTCTCTGGATATACACCAAGAAAATCACAGTAAATTGAAATTTGAAAGGTTAGGGTTTTTGGTGAAGAGCAAAAGTGAAAAATATGAAATTCATCAAAAAACTATGGAGAAGGGAAAATGATGGTTCATATAGAATATTTTCCAAAGATCCGACAAATGCCAATACAAGTGGAGGATGCTTACTCATGATTACCAGCACCCTAACTGGCCCAAAAAAAAAAGAAGAAAAAATGAACAATTGATGCAATACTTTCGATTGAATGAAATCCATCACCTTTTTACTTATGGACTCTGCAGTGAAGAAGGTTTTTTTGCCATGCTCCGGCCTTAAAGCTAAGTCAGATGCTTTCTTCATATTATCTCCCAGGTTGATCAAATCACAATTTGAATTCTGAGTTTCAAATGCAGCTTGATATAGATTAGTAAAACTTGTGCATGTATTAACAGGTGCACTGCCAAAATGCATTATACGGCCGTATGAGGATGACGACTCTCCAGTTGGACACAGAGGTGATAGACGGTGTGCATGCTGAACTAGTGGCAGTGGAGTCATATTGGATTTCAAATTATAACATTCACTTTTTTTGAAAGCTTTCTGATGACTTCCCGAATTTGGCAATGAAGTTCCACCAAGTGAAAGATGATGGTGTACCGGAGGACGGATGTTAGAATTTCTATGGCTTTGAGTAGATATGCTGTCAGTGGTCCTTTCTAAATCTGGCAGAGATGTCTGACTGGATGAACCTATCTGTGAATTATATACATTACGACACGATGGGGATCGTCCCGAACATAAGAAATTGGACGACCCATGGAGATGCTGATTCTGGTCAATTGGAATTGGTGCGCTGACAGTTCGGTTCCGATGGCTATGAGGAATCTTACTCTCAAAAGATCCATCTGATATATGACTGGCAACACTCGTCAATGAATCATCTAGATTAGAATCAAGCAGCAATGATCCTCCAGAAGACGGGGAAGGTGAAGGTCGCTGCAATCCTGATTGGGCACTTTCCAACCTACCCTTCCACCACTGTTGCAAACCAAACATGGAGCCACGCGGAGAGTTTGGAACGGATAATGGTAGACAAACAGCATGGATCTTATTTCCTGACATCCCATCAGTGGGCACAGAGCCTCCAAGAGGTTCATCGGAAAGCTTTTTAATTCGCTCTGTAGTTGGACTTCCCACATAATCTGTGATAATCTGAGGAGAACCAGAAATGCTGACTTCTGATGCAGTGACAGAAGTTGCTGTGTTGTAAACGACTTTGATAAGCATCTGTCCCCATAAGGTATCAATGGGTGTAATACAAAAGGAGGCCATTTCAGCCTCATTAAACCCTGTTAAAGGAAAGGTGGATAATCTGTAAGACAAAGTAAAGAGGCAGCTCTTTGGAGAAGAACAAGACAGACGGAAAAGCCGATAAGCTGGAAGCAATCTTGTCAACGAGTATAGAGACCGGAGCATAAGGATTGTTTGCTTATACACCACAGCCACATCTGTTACATGAGGAAATTGAGGAGGCACATGGGGAAGAAAGTTCCAATTTAGCCCTGTATCAGTCTTATCCCTGCTTGTTTCAGCCCTTTTACATTCATTTTTTAAGTTAGGCACCAATGGGGATTCTGTAGAATCCACTGTAACTGTATTGGGTCTTCCTTCGGAACATTTTCTCACCCCAGTCCAAGATTTAAATTGAACAAACCATCGTTCAAGCAATATGTGTCCACCTTCAGCATGGGTTGTAGGCCATGCTCCACCTGCTTTGATGGAACTTGAAGAAGATGCAGTTGCAGACCTGGCTCGATAATGCTCTGAAGTGTTTAAATGGTCCCCTGAAGTTTGTGAAAGCAGCACATCGATGACAATCAATCCCTGTCGATTGGTTTTACATAAATCTATATGTTGTTGTGGAATGCTTGAATTACCCAGTACTAAATTGAACCATTGATCTTGCTTTCTGGGTACCGAGGATGAAGATAAGAATGTCTTAAACGAATCAAAATGTTTCTGGACACCTATAGAAGGTATTCTTGCTTCCAGAATGATCTGTAAGCTCTTGACAAGGTACTCGGAAACAATTTGTTCCATTTTTGCTTGACTCCTTTGACCTTTGCCAGAGGCCATTTTTCAGATCAGACATGCCGTCAATGGGAAAGTTTCTGTTGTTTTCAGCCTATTTTCCCATGGAGCTTGGGTTTATATATTTGCATTGACAAAAGCCAATTTAAAGCATGATTTTCACTGTGGTATAATTCACTCCAGACCCCTTTACAGAGGGGGCTCCTTTCATCCACCGCTATTGCTTTTGGTTGGCATTCTTAAGGAGTTATCATAAGTGAAAATAGGTTTGAGAGTCGATCTTAAAATCTAGAACAATTATTCAGATGCGAACAGTTGTTAGAAATGATTGCAAGATTCAACAGAAAAACATCTTGGATGCAATATTTTGATTTTCAAGCACGTTTTATTAGCTTGGACCCGTCTAGGATTGTCTTTGCCATTTGGGAGCCCAGCCTACCGAACCAGAACTGCAAGGGTGTGCAAATGACACTTGTAAGCAAGTGAAATCCATCAGATTAAAACAGTTTAAACCCTAAATTGTAGCACGGACCAGAGAATAAATAAATTTATAGTATTTTTATAAATAAAATGATGAACAATTACAGAGATTGATTTACAATAAATAACTCCCACAAGAATCTAATTCAAATGTGTCAGGCAAGTTGTTTGAGTTAGACATTCAAAGCAAGAATTTAACCCGGTTCGGAACAAAAACTGTGGCAAAGATAAAGCAAAACAACAATATAGGCAAAGTGAGGATTCGCTTGAAAATGCTGTGCACAAACTTCAAAGAATGCTAAACAAATATTGCTGCCACTGTACGAGACCTACCAAAATATGACTCAAATATCTCTGACTAGAAGGTAGCAGATTTAACGGTTGCAGGCAAAATACAAAAGCAGATATCTTTAAAATATTAAAAGTTTGAATCAATCATTATAATAAAAGAAAGTTTGGAGCTCAGAAAGAAGAGTTACAGATAGTAGTATTAGTTTTACCTTTGGCATTGGAGGTTGAAGGGGAAAATCGATATGTAGACCCATATATAAAGCGCAAAAACTGGAATTTGAGGCATAAAACAGAAGAGTCTATCAATTTTTTGACCGAGGAAGCCAAATTTCCCTCTGATTACATATGCATTAACATTAGGGAACATTGCAGATATCATTTTCATTCAAATGAAAAACTGCGAATGCGACGAGATCCCTGGCTTATAACTATGGGCGGATATCAATTTTCTAATCAGCAAAGCTAAATTTAAGGGCAACATTGAGCGAAAAAAGTGGGACTTTGTCAGGCAGCCATTAATTCCCTTGGGACTCGATGAGTCACCAGGCGAAACGCTCCGGCAAATAACAGACCAGAAACAGGGAAAATAGCAAGCTACATAAGATTGACAAATTTGAATAATTCGACTAAGTTTTTATGAGAGATTCGACAAATTGCTTGATGAAAAACATATTCTATGTAAATAGAGAGACAGTCGAGATCAAATTCATAGTTACTTCACCGGTACGTCTACCTAATGAATTCCAGTATCAAATGATAGGAAAAATTCGAGGAAACAAAACTGATTTGTGAAGATTTGGAATTCCGAAAAAGATTTGGAAGGGATTATCATTTATAAATCATTTTCTTACACCAAAATCACAACAAACAGAATTCAAACTGCTCCTAATCCCTTGGAACAAATAATCTTTAACCTGACAAAAATAAGCTCAAAAAAAAAAAAGCAAAATTAGGGGAAACTTAGCTTAAATTGTTAGAATTCTGCCCTCGATTACTTCAAATTTGAAGCAAGATGAACGAAATCGGTCTCAACGTTAAAAGTCCATACATTTAAAGGTCGACGGCCAGCTGTAACGTAATCAGGACTCAACTGCAGAACCTCCGGAATCTGAAGCCATCTTGAAACCCTACGCACACACTTTGGTAATGCTCTGCAGCATCCGTGTTGAGAACAAGCCTTGCGTGGAAAGATATAGGTAAATAGATTTATTCTTTTTCTTCAATATTGTGCCTTCTTCCCGCCTTCGCCTCCCAGGCACACGCCAGCGCTACCCCGAACCAGTCCCGATCAGAGAGTCTCGTCAACTTCGCCGAATCTTGGCCGTCCACGTTCACTGCACACTTCATGCCTTAAATATTATATAATTTTTCGTCTGTCTTTTCCGCGATGCGCATGAAGAAATAATGTGATAAAAAGCAGTTTTAATCTCAACTAGTTTAGCGATTCGATTTGATTGTCATAGAGTATGGTTTCCAGCTTCCCATAGGTTCTTGCGCAGACGGAAAGAAATATACCGCCGCGTGCGTGTGCTGTGGGGTTTGGTTTGTCGAGGGTGGCGTCAGAGTGTAGGTCGGTAGTATCTCACGCTCGTTGTGATTCGAACCCTGGCCACGGCAATGTCAGTGGTCCGCCAGGTGCCTTTATTTGATACGAGACCAATTCAGACGCTTGGCTTGCCGAACCGTAGGGTCAATAAGCACATGGTAGTTATGAAAAACGCCAATGGTTGCTTTTATATGAATTTTGGACACGTGGAGGATAAGCAGTTCGGTTCTCATTTAATGGTAAATTTATGAGACACAGTTGAATGAGTTGGGGTTTGAGTGTGAATGTATTGTTTTTTTCTTTTAAATTTTATTAAATTAATAAGTAAGTAAATAATTTTTGGTAGAGTGTTGTGGATTAATTATATTATAAGTTTTTATGATAAAAGTTTTGAAATGTCTACTAGCAATTTGTGATGTGATTAATTTGAAAGACTTCATTAAAATCAGTATAGATTACAAAAGTCTAAAATCAAGAGAGTAAGTAATTGTTTTTAATTTAAGTAATTGTTTTTAACTTAGTTCATTATGAAAATTTTGAACATGGAATATACAAAATGTATTTTAATTAATGAAACTTTTGATTATTTAATTTTGTTGGAACTAAGATTTGATTTATGCTAAAATAATTGAGATTTTTGTAATTTTATAAACTTAAGTTTAAGTAACATAGTTTTATTTGATTAAAAAAATAAACTTCAAGCTTATTAACTCACTCCTTATTTTGGTTAGTTCGATTTTTTATGTTTTGATTTTATATCTTTATTAATTGTCTATTACTATTTGTTTGAAAAAACCACTGGCCTTTATTCTTCATCATTCCATTAAATCACTCCATGTCATATTATGTCATGCTTTTAAAATGAATGTTATCACTAATTACAACGATGTATAAGGACATTATGAGTCGGGTGCTAATTGTTTCATGTTTACATTCATTACTTTATGGAATTACACCATGTTGTACTCTACCACATTCTTAAAATGAATGTCATTGCCAAACCCAACATAACTATACATGATATCGAGTTGATTGTGTTTCTCAATTGCCAAATCCATTGTAACATTGATTCTTTGTTCACATCATAGCGCATGTACATCATCCAAGGAGAAAGGAATTTAATGAGATTCTTGCCAAGTTTGTCAAGTTCTATTATTATGGCATTGGCTTTTTGCTTTTTGAAGAGTCAAGTCACGCTTTTCAAATGAATGCTATCACTAATTCAAATGATGTATATGGACATTATCAACCACCTGTCAATTGTTTCATGTTTACATCCATTACTTTATGGAATTGCACCATGTTGTACTTTACCACGCTCTTAAAATGAATGTCATTGCCAATCTCAACATCATTATACATGATATCAAGTTGATTGTGTTTCTCAAATCCATTGTAGCATTGATTCTTTGTTCACATCATATCACATGTACATCATCCAAGGAGAAAGGAATTCAATGAGATTCTTGCCAAGTTTGTCAAGTTCTATCATTATGGCTTTAGCTCTATGCTTTTTGAAGAGTCAAACTATGACAAATTTTTTGTTGGAGGTTATAGTTCCATTTGATGGATTTTGGCAAAGATTTTGTTGCCAATTAAGTTCCACTTCCTTGATGGGAACTTTAAGCATGGAACTTTGCCTTCATGGATTTTGGTTCATTCTAAAATGACCCAAATTGCCAGAATTTCCAAAGAACAAGTGCAATGCAACAAAGCTTTACATCGCCAATGAAATGGACCTATTGCAGAACTTGAGTTTCTCCACTTATTAACTCACTTCTTTTCAATTTTTAGGTTTGATTTTTAGTGTTTTAATTTTTGCATCTCTGCAAAACTTTCATCATTCTTATTGATGGTCTTTCTTCCACTTATTTGAGAGAACTATTGGCCCATTGTCCTCAACTCTCATATATATTCAGTACTCGACTAAATTACTCTTTGGTGTATTGTTGCGCTACTCTTAAAGTGAACACAATGTTGACTAAGGAAACCATTGACCCCCTATCCTCACCTTACATTGGCATTCATCACTCTCTCAAATTGTTGCATGTTATAGTCTCCCATGCTCTTAAAATGAATGCCTTCACCAATCGCAACATTATTAGACATAATATCAGGTTGACATTGTTTCTTGATGTCTAGATCCACTACAATGTTAATTATTTTTCACATTGCAATGCATGTAAGTTGCAAGAGGAAAAAGGGATTTGGCAAACCTATTGTCAGCTTCCTTTCAAAGGATTTCCATTATGACTTAGCTTTGTGCTTTATGAAGTGTCTTTGGCTTCTCCATTGGTCTACCTTTTATTATTGTGACCTTGCCTTCCAATCTAAATTCAAAGATCATTAGCAAGAACCTTTGTTGATAATCTTTATACACAACAAAACAAACAATTTACAAACTATTTTGGAAGACCATAAATTCATAGAGTTCGATTCCAAAACAAGCAATTTCAATTATGGTGTATGTTGATTGTAGTTGTGCATATCCTTGTAGCAAGCCTAAAGGTAACAATTGCTTTAATCTCTTTATTGAACATACATCATAAGAGAAATTATGTAATTAGATGGAAAAAGAAATACCATATGCAAATTATACAGAGGAGGATCTGTTGAATGAGTGTAGTATAAAAGCATAGTGTAGTGAGACCTACTTATTTTTTCATCTATATGTGAATCTTAAAGAGAATTGCAATCAAATAGTGCTTCCCCTATGTCAATCAATCTTCTCCTTCTTATTAGTTTGATACACTCACTTTCTTTATTGGTTTAGGGTCATGGAATGGAATGGCTTAACAACCAAGGAGATGGGTGATCACCCATTCATGGCTTGTTCCTACCTAGGCTTTAGAATTACATTTGTGTGTTTCAAATCCTCTATGTATGTGTAATTTTATTCATTATTCAATCTCGGCATACAACTAAAAAGATATAGAAGAGAAGAATGAATTTGTATAAGTAAAAGCCATTGATGTCACTAAAAACAGTGAGACATAACATTTTAACATATAATTTATTCTAGAACGTTAAGAAAGAGAATAAAGATGGGAGAAAATGAGTACTTGAAAAAAAAAATGAACCACCTTTGAAATAAATATTGTTGTAACTATTGTTAGTTTCCCTTAATAATAGTGGTAATTAATAATACACAATTAGTATTGATCGAAATCATTACAATTATAGCCTACCTTGTAGCACATCCCACAACCCTTTATGTCTTTGAATAAAAGGGGACTAACAAAGCTTACTCTCCGCCTTAGAGGCTTTTAATCTTCAAGGTTGCCAAACCCACAAGCATCACCTACATTGCAAGAAGAGTTACAAGAATGTACCATGATCAAAATTGTTGAACGATTTTAAGTATTTGAGTGCCATGGATAAGAAAGTGCATTATATTATTACTCCCAATGCCATTTAAACTATCATACCAACTTCTAGTAAAGTTCCATTCCACCTCATCCCCATTTAGTTAGGCATACTCCAAACCCAATGCCACCCCTTGCATGAATAAAACAATAATAACACAAAACAATTGTAATTACAAATTTCAAATAGACATTAGGCATTAATAACAATTCAAGTCTACTCGTCTACCTTTTGCCAATTAAAAAAATAACCCACAATAATGACAAAATGATGCTTCAACTCAAAGGAACTAAAGTACAAATGTGAGAGGATTGGAAGGAAATTTAAAATGCCATATCTCATCTAGAGTTTTAGAATTTAAATCTAACATTTGGCACCCCTCATGGGTAGGCTAAAACACGTGTAAAGCAATTTTCCCAATCAATTCTTAGCAAGCAATGGTCATGGTATGAATGGGGCATTATACACAAAACAAGTTATAGTTATAATTCCAATAACGTTAGTTTGAAAGTGTTTTCAGCGTTTTACTATGTTAATAAAATAAGTTTGATAGAGAGTAGAGCCCATCGAGATGGTGTGAAATTTAGGCATAGTTATATCGAATATGCCATGATGACATGTTTAAAGCAGCAAAACCCTAGGATCATGAGCTCTGTTACCAAATATTATGAACTTTGTACATTAAAAATGATAAGAAACCAATAATTGCAGTCTTCTTCGAAGGGGAAACCTAATTTTACAATGAATACAATGTACAAGACAAGATTTGATGATCCTAAGTCTCAGTTTCCTTACTATATATATATATATATATATATTATATATATATAAGAGACAGAGAGTACAATTATAATAAAATGGGACCATGTTAGGTTCTAGCTTACATAACAATATAACAATAGAAATGTAGTTACTCAACATATCACCAACTTATAGGGCTTAATAAGGGGTTTTAGGGTAACATGGTCCTTATATAGGGCTTAACAAAATATATTAAGTTTTAGTATAAATTTTAAATCAAGTTCACATTGTTCTAATGTTTAAAGCCTTCCAATCTTTGATCATCAAAGTATCATCTTCATTGACTATCCTTGATCTAATAAAATGCTTGTCAAAATTACAAAGACTGTCATTGTCCCATCGGGCCACTAATTGTAATGCCCCAAACTGTTGTCCATTAACATCTACCCATGTTAGTGATTGGCTTTTGTAAGTGACACTAGAATGGTATTGAGTGTGGCCCTCTCTTCAAAGAATCTATCAATATTCTTTAAAAATATGTCTCTTTGTTGGCTACTTAGTTCTTTAGCAATTTTCTTGAAGTTGACGTCAATAATAGTCACTCAAGTCAAATAGAAACACATATGGTTGGAATTTTTAGGTTTAGCACATCCTATAACCTTTTCATGTATAAGAATCATAATCTAAGACCATTAATATAGCAAAATTGAAGCAAATCAGTTAAAGTCACCTTGTAAACCATCATAAATGTTAACCATTACCAAGAACCCCATTCCTTGACTTAATTAATGCAAAGCACACTCTAATATATCTAAGCCATCAGTAAATCTTGGAAAAGATTTTGAAATCCATCCCATGCCATATATATCCTTGTCACCCACTTTTCAC
Source organism: Pinus taeda (assembly GCA_000404065.3). Lineage (NCBI taxonomy): Eukaryota > Viridiplantae > Streptophyta > Pinopsida > Pinales > Pinaceae > Pinus > Pinus taeda. Next base: position 197,815 of record APFE030575326.1, read on the forward strand.
GTAGATATAATGACAACCCTCAATTTGGGTTCATTTTAAGATGAAAGGGTATATCACAACCTCCTCCTTCACTGCCCCCACACCCTACCTCCCCATTGTACATCCAATGATAATTAGTGAAGATACAAATGAATAAGAAATATTTTGAACGTGTTGAAGGGGTCCATTATTAGCTATAAATGCACAATCCAAAAAAAATAAAGTATCATATCTCTAAGTAGTGTGTCCACCACCAATTCCTTTAAGCACTCACTTTTCCCACTTTGGAGGTATGCTAGTGTAGGATATTTCTATGAGTTTTCCATAAATTTGAACCAAAATTGGAAGGCTTATTTTTATAAATTGTTGACACCTAATGTTTGGGATTAGAAAATTCTTGTAAATAATGTAAGTAGGAAATAAAGAAGGCAAAGAGACATTGGAATATGAATTCCAATAGCCTCCCTCTCCTTGTATATATTCATGATTTTCTCCTAATGCAAAACACATTCATAGAGTTACTCAAACCTGGTTGACATGGTATCAGAGTTACAAGTTCCAATTTAACTCTCTACTCTTGTAACTCCTCTTTCCCTTGATAAAAAATTTGTCTTTGATTCCCTATCATTGTCCACTATCTAGTCATTATTCTCTAGACTGTTCTCTGTGTTTGACAATGCTTATCCTCTGCCATTTCATTAATTAAAACTTTATCTCTTGAATCTGTGGCAATGCCACTGTCCCCACAAATGTGTATTCCACGAAAGTCTTCTTTGTGACTTTGTAACTCGCATCATAGATGATATGGCTCAAAATTTGTCCCCATTCCTTTGATTCACTTTGCAGAATGCTGAGCCGAGCAACTGGTTAATTGTGAAGAGAATATCAAACGATTAAAGTGTAAAGAATGGAGGAAGAGTTTTAAAGGTCGTGCACAATGTGGATGTCCATTCTCTGTAATTGATCCATTGTGAATTTTGTGTGAGTACCTTGCGTTGAATTGGTCAATTTATGTTGCATTGAAAGGTGTATATGTGTTGGTATTGTTGGTTCTTATTAAATGTTGGAGCTATTTTTGAAGGTTGTGTGGTACGATAGCATATGGTGCATTTGGATGTGTTACTCTTGCACTTGGTGCAATGTTGTTTCATTTCAATGGTATGTATGGTCTAGTTTCATGTTGTGTTGATTTTAAATGATGAATGTTGTGCGTTGAATAGGTTTTGAAGGTCGTAGATGCACTTTGAAGACTATGAGTGATGGCATATATATTATAGTATGGTATGTGATGGAACATATATCTTTAAGATCATTTATGGTATGTGATGGTGCTTTGTGCATTAAAGTTTTTTTATGGTGGTAACTCTTGGTGCATTGAATTGAATAAGATTTTGTATGTTGGTCGTATGGTTATATATTGAACTATTATTGTTATTTTGAGTATGCAATTTGAATTGTAATCTCAATGAAGGCAAAGGGAAAAGGTACTATGAGCAAAGGTATCATGAGGTGTAATTATCGTTAAAATGTATTCTCTTATTTCCATAGGTGGATTAGTTTTCTCTAGCAAAGAGAACTACCTTGAATGGTCAAAGAAGATAAAGCATACCCTTATTTTTAAGGAAATTCGGAAAGAAGTTTGAGAAGGAGAAGTTGACAATCCTCCTAAGAAGCCCACTTCAAACAAAGATCTCGCTATATGGGAGAACAAGAATAGCAAGGCCTATGATTTGATTGAAACATCAGTTAGTGAAGAGGTGAGTTGTCATATTACACCATTTACAAATGCCTTTGAAGCTTTAAAGAAGCTGGAATATTTTTATGACTCACACTCTGAGCTTGAAGTAGTCCAATTAATGATCAAATTATTCAATTTAGAATTGAAGGATGATGATCCCATTTCCTTAGCCTCTGAAATAAGAGTCATTATGCATAGAAGCTATCGATGTTACAATGGATGTTCCTCTCACAACTTTTGTCAAGGCACTTTATCCCACTTATTCCCATTATCTTGAGTCGTTACAAGCTAGTGGAAAACTTAAGGAGATTTCCTTTGACTCTCTTGTGGAGAAGTTTGTTGAAAGAGAGAAAGCTTTTGGGAAGAAGAAGACAGTTGCTCAATCTTCTGAATTACTTATGTGCCTTTGCACAAAATGAGAAGAATCTGACACAAGATTCTTCTAGAGGAAGAGGTGGCAGAAGAGGGCGTGGAAGGAATAATAATAGAGGTAGGGGGGGCAAACATTACCAAGGAGGAAGACCTTATCTTCATTGTATACAGTGCAATAGAAATGGACATGATGCTTCCACATGTAATCTCTCTTGGAACAGGATCAAACGGGAAAGGAATGAAGAGAAAGGAAAATCACCAGATTAAGGGAAAGCTAAAGCACCTGAATCCACTCATTATATTGTGGCACATTTCAATATTGGAGTAATTGAAGACTTGTTTAATGTTTCACTTACTTCGTGGAAAGATGCATGGTTGATTGATTCAGGAAAAACTCACCACATGACTTTTGAAGAGATTCTTTGAAGAATTCAGTGATAATTTTGATGGAGAAATCTACTTTGCAGACAAGTCAAACTCAAGCCATTCGGGCTTGGCACCATCAGGCTCAAATTGCATGGTCTCTAAGAATTTCTTCTACATGATGTTCTCTACCTCCCAGATTTGCGAAGAAACTTATTATCCTTCGTTCACATCTGCCAGCAAGGACACTCCATTCACATGTTTGATGGAAAGGTTGAGGTTAGAAAAGCATCAGACAACTCACTTGTCATGACTGAGATAGAAGAAGAAAAACTTTTGAACCTGCAAGGAACCTCTGCTCACGCACAAAATTTTGCATATAGTTCTTAATTTGATGAAAGTACAATACCATCCAATCTCTTATGGCATTATAGATTTGGACATCTAAACTATGAAAGTCTTCGTCTATTGAAGAGAAATGATGTTATTGGTTTTCCCACCATTCTTAGGAAACTTAAGCAATGTGATGCTTGTATCTTAGGAAAGCACAATAAACAATATTTTCATGATTCTCATTCCAGAGCATATAGAATGCTTGAACTCATTCATTCTAACTTGTGTGGCCCTATGCATGTTCCTTCTAAACAATGGTAATAAATACATGATGACTTTTATTGATGACTACACTAGAATGTGTTGGGTATATCTATTGAAGAAAAAATATGAAACTTTTGAAACTTTCAAAAACTTTCATGTGTGGATTGAAAATGATACACAATCTCATATTGGCTCTATTTGTACTGATAATGGAAAATAATATACTTCAAATGAATTTGAATACTACATGGGATCAAACATCAAACAATGACGCCTTATAATCCTCAACAGAATGGTGTAGCTGAAAGAATGAACATGACAATCTTAAATATGGTACGTTCAATGATGTTTTTAAAAAATGTAAAGCTAATGTTTTGGGATGATGCAGTTCTATGTGCAATGTATATTAAGAATAATTGTACATCTCATGCTCTCAAAAACAAGACTTCCTAGGAAATGTGGTATGGCCACATTCATTCAATGAGGCATATTAGGGTTTTTGGTTCCACCTATATGCCTTGATAGCTAAGGAACAAAGAATGAAACTTGATGCAAGGAGTCGAAAATGTATCTTCTTGGGGTACTCAAATATCTTCAAAGCATAGTGTCTCTATGATGAAGCAAAGAAGACGTTTATATTATCTATAGATGTGATCTTTCTTGAATCTTCCAAGACTGACAATGTTGTTGAGTGACAACTTGATCACTTGGATAGATTTGGGCATGCAAAATCCTTTTAGGAATTTGATAATGAGATTCCACATATTGTAGAGGGGATCCCTATCCTAGATCAATCTGTGGAATCTCCTTCTGAAACACTTTCTCCCCCTCATGAAGCTCCAACTATTGATCAAGAAGACACTTTGAGTGATGTGATTGAGGGAATTGGAAGGATAAATTTTGATTCAGGCCCATCTCATTCAATTGAATAACTAGGGCCATCTTAGAAAGGCCCTCCAAAATGAGTTACAAAGATACTTGAAAGTGTTCATCCTCATGAGGTTGGAAAGATAGTAACAATAAGCTTTATTAGACATAATGGAGGTGATGTAGACAATTCTAATTCACCTATTGAAATGGATGTTTCTTATGATTATGAATTAAATTTGTCTATAGATTTTGAACCAACTTCCTTTAAATAAGTTGCTTCTCATGATGAATGGAAAGAAGAAATGCAGAAAGAGTATGATGCTTTTATAAAGGATGGAACCTGGACGCTGGTGGATCCTCCAATGGGAACCAAATCGATTGGCTACAAGTGGGTCTTCAAGAACAAGTATAAAGTAGATGGCTCACTTGACAAGCAAAAAGCTAGGCTCATGGAAAAAGGTTTTGCATTGGGGTCGATTATTAAGAGAATTTTGCCTCCTTAGCAAAATGGGATACCATGCAGAATCTCTTTGCCTTGGAAACTCAGAACGGTTGGAAAGTCTATCATATGGATGTAAAAACTCCTTTCTTGAATGGAGATCTGAAAGAGAATATGTGTATGTCTCAACCAGAAGGATTTGTTGTGAAGAGATAGAGCATAAAGTATGCAAGCTTGTTAAATCCTTGTATGGCCTCAAACAAGCACTGTGAGCCTAGTACGAGAAATTGATTGAGCATCTTTTGAAACTAAATTTCAAACATTATGATCTTGATTATGCAACTTTGTTTGTCAAGAAAATTGGCAAAACAATTGTATATCTTGTGGTGTATGTAGATGATATTCTGATGACATGTAACAATGAAAATTACATTGCATCCATAAAGAAAGAATTGCAGAAAGGTTTTGAAATGACGGATTTGGGATATGTTCACTACTATCTGGTTATTTAAGTAACTCAACATCCCAAGTTTATATTCCTCTCTCAAAATAAGTACATTGGAGATTTGTTGAACAAATTTGGCATGGATGAATGCAATCCTTTGACCACTTCAATGGAACAAAATTTAAAGCTCTCATCCACAGAAGGAAATGAATTTGAGGATGGAACAAAGTGCAGAAAACTCGTAGGAAGTCTCAACTACTTGAATACTACCAGACCGAACATTTCATTTGTTATTAGAATCCTCTCCAGGTTTATGCAAAAGCCTTTGAGGGTCATTGTTCTGTTGCAAAAAGTGTTCTGAGGTACTTGAAGGGAACTCAATACTTTGGACTGGATGACTTCAGTTGAATATGATACTTTGATTTAGATTTTGATGGAGATAAAGAAAATGAATTATTTATTTCAGGTTATGTTATGAGTCTTGGATCAGGATTTGTCTCATAGAGATCACACAAATAGTCAATTCCAACATATTCCACAATCGAGGCAGAATATGTGGCAACTGCAGAAGCAATGAAGGAAATTGTGTGGCTTAGGAAAATTCTAGAAGATTTACTGGAGAAATAAGTGCATTCTACTCCCCTTTTGATTGACAACACTTCTGCAATAAGTTGGCCAAGAAACCAAAGTTCCATGATCGAATCAAGCATACCAATACAAAGTATCATATGATTTGACACCATGTTGAGGCCAAGACTATTCACCTGTGCCATTTTTCCACAAATGAGCAGATTGCAGGCATCTTCATCCAAGCGCTATGAAGAGAAACATTTGAAAGATTCTGAATGATGCTTGGACTCACCAAAATCCCTTCAGATTAAGGGGGGGAATGTTGACACCTAATCTTTGGGATTAAGAAATTCTTGCAAATAAGAAAATAAAGAAGACAGAGAGACATTGGAATATGAATTTCAATAGTCTCCCTCTCCTTGTATATATTCACGATTTTCGTTTAATGCAAGACGCATTCATGGGGTTACTCAAACCTTGCCTGACAAAAACAAAAAAGTCATTAAAACCAACATATTTTGAACTCATTGAATGAGAATGTAGAAGAGAATCGGGGATGGATATGTTAAACAAGGGACAAAGAAGTTTGTGTTATTTTTGGCACTATAGAAAGAAAAATTGGAAATAATAATTGAAGTAGGATCTCATTGTCAAACAATTATTCTCGTTCTCGATAGCCTCCGATTCAAACTACACGAAAATATTACTTTGCAATGATTATCATGCTTATTAAATGACACGCACATCCAATTTCATATAAGTGTATAACCATATTTAAACACGCACATCCAATTTCATATAAGTGTATAACCATATTCTATTTTAAATAGTGCTTTTTAAATAAAATTTATAATTCATCTCAATCATAACAAAGTATAATGGAATGGACAATCGATATTGGGCACCTCCATACTTTTGACAATTATATCATTCTATCTTTAAAAATTGAATTTCACCTCATTCTAACCAAATCACTCTACAAAGCAAATCCAAAATATAAACTCAAAACTTATGATTATACATACACAAGACAGACTCATAATATAGGCAAAGGAAAATAATTTCAACACTTTCCTTGCTAATATGTTCCTTGGGGCAACTCAATTGGTGATTAACGTGATATAAAATTGTGTAAACTAAGAGATCCAAGATTCAATCCCCTGGAAATAATTAGGTATATGGAGAGGAGAACAAATCGTATGCCCCAAAAAATATAGTGGTAATGGTTGGAATCAATCCTATGTCATGCGAGTACAAGACTCACCCAATTATCAATTTATCTAATTACAAAAAAAAAATCTCCACTTATTCATTTACAAAATTAACATTAACATATACAAAATTCACCATATTATCAATTTCTGTCATTACAAAAAATAAAAAATAAAAAATAAAATCTTCGCTTATTCATTTACTAAATTAACATAAATTAACATAAATACAAATATTGATTAACCACACGTCTAAATCATCGTTCACAATACAAAGTAAAACAATTAATGTATGAGAGAAGATCTTTATATATAAACGTCATGAGATTGCTCTCAACATACGAATACTCGGACAAATTTTATTAAAAGAAATACAACCAAAATGGAATTCTTTTTCCTAAGCTACTACGTTATCATTTTTTTAAATATTTCTTTGCCTTAACTAAAGCCTTCTCTAAGTTACTTGCGTCATTAATTTTGGGATATTCTTATCCATGATACCAGTCATTAATTTTCCTAGCATTCTTATCCTTCACTTTAGATATAAAATTCTGTTAGAAAGACTTTGAATCTTTGAATGTATGCCTTTCCTTTATTTAAATTCTAAGCTTTGTTGTAAATTTGCGTTGTTATAGGTTTTTTCGAGGGGTCGAAATTAGTTTGGCCAGCGACCCATAGAATATATTATTTTCAAAAGTGCATTATACGATTCATATAGATATGGCAAGTATGGAATCTCTACTTCTTCTTTCCCGGGAATTTCCCTTATAAGAGAAAACCCATAATTATGAATTTACAAAAAAAAAAAACAACCATAGATAAATGGTGTTAAAAATATTTATTTGATTTTTTTTTTTTTTTTCATTTTCCAAAATATATTATTTTAATTTTGTTTATATACAATTTATATATTTATTTTTTCTTAAATATTATATATTTGTATTTTATTATTTATATCAAATTTCATGTTAATATTATTTGAATTCTCATTTATTGATTTTTATGTGTTTTCTTTTATTATATCAAAATTATATATTTATCATATTGTTTTTATGTATAATTGGCATATCACAAGGGAACTATCACTTTCAGATGATTCAGGAGCTAGGGTTTGGCCGAGGAATGCAGGGCCGAGGGCCTAAGACTCCGCAGGTGGAGAGCTAGGAGCCTGTGACACTGACAGGTAGGCGTACGGGAGGAGGACAGCAGTGAGGAAGCAAGCGCGCAGGTGGCAAGAAGCGGCAACAGATGGGGACAGCTGGAAGGTTCGTAGGTAGGGTACCTGGGAACGTGGGCCGCAAATGTTCCCTCTCTGAAAATGGCAACTAAAAGTCTCTCAAGGGTTTGTTTCTCGGTTGCCCCCTCGATGTCATTGTCCCCGAGCTGCTCACGGTTGCACCTTGACAATGAAGGAGGGCGAAACACACTGTTTGCGGATAGGTTATCGTGTTTACTTGCTGTAATTTGTTTAATCATGGTCAAACCTAGCAAAGCCGTTGACATTTTGTTGGTATGGGGAATGGACATAACTGGTGCAGCAGTTGCCCAAATCAGGGAGGAGGGGTCAGGCAAGAGGCAGACGGGGGAAAAAAGGAAGAAGCAGAAAATCATAAAGAAGAAAGAACCCGTAGCAAATCTAGTCTTAGGAATGGATGTTTAAATAGAAGATGCCATTGAGGTGGATGAGCTTACCCTGGTGGGTAGAGCAAGGGGGAAGAAACATTCTGCTTAATTTATCCAAAATTGGGCCTCGCAGCAATGGTAGTCGGCTCCAAACAAAGGTTTTCAGGTCACATCCTTGGCGAAAGGATGGTTCATGGTAAGATTTGAGAAAAAAGAGGTGGCGGATTGGGTCCTGGGGAAGAATTGGGCATTCGGCAGTCACCCTGTAATGTTCAAGCATTGGACACCTATGTTCGACACGCAGCAAGAGAAGGTCGAGGACATCCTTGTCCAGGTGCGCGTACCTGGACTGCCACCTTTCTTGTGGGTGGAATCAGTCTTCAGATCCATCAGGAATCACCTCGGCTCATACTTAGAAACAAACATGTCATTCATTCAAACAAGGAACAAGGTGATGGCTCGGATACTGGTGAGTTTGAATCCCAGAGAAGGACTTGTGGAAAATATTAAAATTCAATATAAAGATTTCATATATGATCAACCTTTAGACTATGAACATTTGCCTTTTAGATGCCACAGATGTCATGTTTATGGTCACTTGGCAAGAGACTGCCCTCTAGGATACCGCCGCTGGCGGAAGCAGAAGAAGGCCGAGGTGGATCCTTTGGAGGCGGAGAAGGAAAGGTCCTCGTTGTTAGAGAAGGATCAGGAGCCAGATCCCACGAAATTGGATAGAAGTCAAGAGGAGAAGATAAAGGATCCAATTCAGCAGGAGAATTCAGCTCGGGAGGTCGTACCTGTACAGTCGCAAGAGCCCGAGAAGTATGCTCAGGATACAATTGAAGCTCTGGCAGCAACCCTCTATGAAGACACAAAGGGTATGCGACTAGACTCAAGTATTCCATCCTTATCTCCATCTATATCAATAAAAGATGCTAGTTTACTTTCTTGTGCTCATATTAGTAATTGTCCTATATCTGCTGAATATTCACAAGTTGATAGCATCATATTTTCCATCCCCAAATTAGATCTGAACTGTGAGGGGGGTTTTGGTTGAGAAGGGTAGAGAGAGGAGTGGTCACCTTCCGGGTTCAAAACATTACAACCTCTGTTCTCATGACAAAAAACTGACTCCTCTGGAGCCAATAGGGGGTTTAGGAATGGATCTGTCCTTGAGTACCAAGCGGAAAACACGAGGTAGGAAATTTGATATGTCAAAAGCTTAGGTGAGAGCTAAGATGGACGTGGCTGACGGGAAACAAATGTCTATCTCTGGTGTTCTTAGAGTAGTGAAACCCTATTTGGAGATTATAAAATGAATTTTCTTTCTTGGAATTGTAGGGTTTTAGCCAGTAAACCTAAAAAATTGGCTCTCAAAGAAATTATCCATCGATATAACCCTGATATCCTCATGTTGCAAGAAACCTTAGGCAGGGGTGAGGAAGTATCGACAATTTTAACCTCCCTTCTCCCAAGATGGAACTTTCAAGCATTGGACTCCATAGGACACTCGGGAGGTATTGCCATGGGCATCAGGGAAGGAAGATTGAAATTGAAGAACCTATGGAGGATGGAGCATGCTTTGGGTATGGAAGTCCTATCCTTCAAACTAGGAGTACCTCTGATGATAGTTAACATTTATGGCCCATGCCAAGGGAGAGCTTCTTTCTGGAATTCCCTTCTCTCCAAATCAGTAATGACGAATCATAACCTAGTGGTAGGCAGAGACCTCAATTTCTCTATTGGAACTGCTGAAACTTGGGGACCATCAGCCAAAGAAGACTCGCTATCAATTTTTTTTCTTAATCTTCTCAATACCCATAATCTGATGGATGTAAACTTGTTGAAACTAAGGCCCGCACGGAGGAATTAACAAACAGGTGAAGCTAGAATTGCAAAAAGATTGGATCGGTTCCTCCTTTGTGAAGAGTTAGCTTCAAGGATTCCTGCTTTCCGTCAATGGGTGGGAGAGGGAGGAATCTTGAATCACCTTCCAATTCTTCTTGAGATTTCCAAGCCTCCACGAAAGCCAGCAACCCCTTTTAAATTCAACTCCTCATGGCTGCAGGAGGACTCATTCAATAAGCTCTTTAGAGAAACCTGGAGAACTCCAAGTATGAACTCCACTGAGGATAAGGGCTTCCTATTCATGGAAAATCTTAAGAGACTGAAAAAAGCAATAGTGGAGTGGTCAAAGGCTAGGAAGCAAAAACAGAATGAAGATATAAATCAAATTGGCCTAGAACTCCAAGAACTGGTAAGTCCTGATTCTGATGGCTATGAAACCCAGGAGAAAAAGGACAAAATCCTGTTGTTGGAAGGTCAACAAAGTAAAATTCTGATAGCAAGAGAGGAGGAATGGAGTTTGAAAAGTAGAGCTATTTGGCTGAAGGCAGGAGATGAAAAATCAAAATTTTTCCACAATTATGCCAAAGGAAGGAAGAACTTGAACACCATCTGGAAGCTAAAGGATGAAGAAGGCAGAGAAGCAAACTCATTTGAAACTCTCTCTCACATGGGGATAAGCCACTTTCAAAAGCTATTCACAGATCAAGGGGAAGTAACATTGGCAGAGGTTATCAGAACACCCCAATGCTTTCCTCGCGATGTGGAGGAGGAAGAAGTGAAGGAGCTAATGGGAGAAGTCACAAAGGAGGAGGTCGGGAGCATCATTAAATCAATGGCAAAGGACAAGAGCCCAGGCCCGGATGGGTGGACAATAGAACTATTCCAACACTTTTTCGACCAAAATGGATTGGAATTGACGGAGGTGGTTGAAGAATCTAGGAGGAAAGGTGTTGTCTATCCTCCTTTCAACTCAACTTTTATAACACTTATACCTAAAAAATAAGATCTGGGTTCCTTTGAAGACTTTAGGCCAGTCTCACTTTGTAACTGCATTTACAAAATCATTGCAAAAGTGATAGCAGTCTGAGTGAAGCCCATCTTGTCAAGATGTATTTCAAATTAACAGTTTGGGTTTTTGGATGGCAAACAGATCCATAAGTCCATTGGGGTTTCTCAGGAAACAATCCATAGCGTCAAACAAATGAAAAGGAAGGGGCGGTTTTGAAAATAGATCTATCAAAAGCTTATGACATAATTAGTTCGACCTACATCAGGATGTTATTAACACATCTGGGTTTTAAAATTGACTTTATTAACTGGATTATGGGATGCATCACAAGTGTTAGTTTCGCAGTCTTGATAAATGGAGCAGCTTCCTCTTTTTTCAAAGGGCAAAGAGGATTGAGACAGGGATGCCCTCTGTCGCCCTTGCTCTTTCTACTGGTTGCTGAAGGTCTGAGCTAATTAGTACAGAAGGCCAAAAGGGATGGAGCTATAAGAGGTTTGGAAGTGGTGATCAATATGTTCATTTCTCATTTACACTTTGTAGATGACATTTTACTCTTTAGCAATGGGAACATAAATGAAATAAAGGAACTCAAGAGGATTCTAGATCTTTTCATGAAAGCCACAAGAAAGCAAGTGAACCGTAGGAAATCACAATTGGTTTTGGAAGGCTTTAACAGGCAGGAGATAACCCAAATTTCAACAGTCTTACCCTTCAATGTTCACAAACTTGATGATCCTTTCAAGTATCTGAGGTTTTGGTTGGAACCGAATGCTTATCGGAAACAAGACTGGAATTGGCTATTAGCAAAATAGAAGCTAGAATTACTCATTGGAGTTTCAAGTGGCTTTCAAGAGCCGAAAGGATGACCCTAATCAAATCAGTCCTCCTAGCAATTTCGGTCTATTGGGAAGCCTTGACATGGGTTCCTAAAGGCATTTTGGAGAAGATAAGAAGGATTTGTAGTAGATTTCTCTGGGTAGGATCAAAGGAGGAATCAGTTCTACCTTGGGTAGCTTGGGAGAAGTTGTCAAGGCCAAAAGAATAGGGAGGATGGGGAATAAAAGATCTCACAACTTTTGGACCTTCATTGGCGAAAAAATCAGGGTGGAGAATAATTAAAATGGGAAATCTCTGGACGAAGGTGGTGAGAAGGAAATACATTGACCCTGTCCCAGTAGAAGACTGGATAAGAAACCCTATTAAGAAAAAAGGGAATGTTTCTGTTGTATGGAAGGCTACCTTAGATGCCTTCAAGATCATTGAGCAAGGTTTGTCTTGGTAGGTTGGAAACAGGGAGAATCTTCAAATAGGGAAAGATCCATGGGTAAGTTGTAATGAAAATTTTTCTTTATCCCCAGATCTTATCAGGCATCTCGACTCCAAAGGAATTTATTTCCTCAATCAGGTAGAGAAACATGGTCACTCAATTATCTGGGGCCAAGCGTGGCTATCAAGAGAGGAATTGGATCTTTTGCCTCAATGGTGGAATGATTGGAAGACCTATACCCTAGAACTCTCCAGGTCAAATGTGAGATTGAGAGATAGACCGGATCAACTGGTGTGGGCCCATGCAGAATCTGGGTCCTATTCCCAATATTTGGTTATAAATTCGTGATGTCAAAGAAAGGATGGGGGAATCTAGAATGGTGGGCCAAGCACTTGTGGAAGCTAAAATGCCCTGCTAAAGCCAGACTTTTCTTCTGGTGTATTCTCAAATGAAAGGTTCCAACATGGGACATCCTACAAGCCAGATATAAGTCAGGATCGGGAAGATGCCCACTATGCAAAAACGATTCTGAAACAATAAGGCATCTATTTATAGATTGTCCTATTGTTAAAAGAGTGTGGTTGGAGGTTGGAAAGCTCATCCAAAAGAATGTAGTTTGGGAAGGGGAAATATTTTCGGATGTTTTGCATAAATGGTGGCATCTATACCCGGAGGGGAGCTTGAGGAATATACCTCCCATCATAGCATGGAGCATCTAGATAGCCAGAAATAGGAGCATTTTTTTGGATAAGGACACCCCTTTTGAGGCTATTGCAATTCAATGTACTTCTATTTACACAAATATCCCCGAACTTGATGCAGAGAAGATGCCCAGACAAGTTATTGAGGAACAAATTAAGGATGGCATTCCATGGGCTTATTTGATGGGGCATCCCAGAACAACAGAACGGGAGTAGGGCTGGTAATTCATATAAATCAAAACCGGTGCCTGAAAGCCTCTGTGGGTCTAAGAACTGGTACAAATAATTTTGTGGAGTTGTCTGCTCTAAAATTGCTTTTATGCTGGCTTATTCACAGGAACATCTTCACAGTTCAGATCTTTGGGGACTCTACGAATGTTATTAAATGGTTCAATGGGAAAAGTAGATGTCAAAACTATATCTTATTACCTTTATTAGAAGAGACACAACAGTTAAAGCATTCCTTTAATGTCTTTTATCTCTACCACATCTATAGGGAACGCAATGATACAGCAAACATGCTTTCTAAAGAGGGTCTGCAACAAGATATTGGCTGTTGGAAAATAGTGGATGAGGACCAAGGACAAAAAATTGCATTGTTGCTTTCTTATAACCATAAGAAGACATATATCATAAACAATATAAACAAGATCGTAAATGAATTTCTAACACAGTTAAGATACTTATCTTAGATTCTAGAAAACATCCAACAAACTAATAGGGATGATCGCCTTTCCACCTGACTATAAGCACAACTATATTGGATATTTACATAGCTTTCTACTCTTGAGCTAGCCCATTATACCATGAGGGGGGAAATCAACATCACTCAGTTCTTTAGGAATAAAAAAGATCGCTATTTCTTCAGTTAAGTTCCAACGATAATTTCTTCTTTTTTATTGCAATTTTCCACAATCTTAAGTATTTCCTTTCTTGGCTTTCATAATACTAGAGTGAGCACCTTATACACTACATATTCCTTGGTTTCTTCCCCCCTTCATGCCTATCATGTTTTCCTAGCTATTGCACTGATTACAACTCCCACACTCTGCAGATGTAGACTTTCCCACATTAATTTTGGGCATCAAAATAAGCTTATAATCTCAAAAAAATGCAAACTCATGGTTGCACATAGAAAGTATGGCTTCCCCCCCACACTCTCTTCTTTTCTCTTCTTTTTCCACATTACAAGAATGACCTCCTTCTTCCCTTTCAATTTTCCTTTTTCCTCATGCATTAAAGATTATTTTTCCATGCTAACCTTACCACATTAGTTTAAAGAAGTTGGGAGACAAGTATCCAAGAATATAGGAAGGATTTTAGGAAAGGTTCCATTATTAATTTTTAATTATTGTTTGAATTTGTAGTTATATCTCAATGAATGAAGAAAAAATCAAATGGCTAAGTGGATAAAAGGTATAAGTATCCAAGCATAAGATTTCCCCCACAGAGCACCTTTCCATCTCTTCACTTGTGGCATCATGGCCTCTATACACAAGTGCTCATGCCTTAATTGGCCACTAGGTATTTTCATTAATCAAAATAAAATGAATTTACGTTGCCTTTGAGTTAACCAATTGATCTTGGCATATTAATATTAAAATATTTATGCCAATAATAAACACACCAAACATAACACATATGTATAAGTTTTAATTAAGGGTTCAAATGGAGATATTACATCCTTGGAGTACCATTTGGCTTTCCTGGTAGTTGGCTCTTTCATCCTATCCACACGTTGAGCTCTTGTTGATCCATTCTAATCTTTTTCTACATGCTTTTGGTGGTAATCATGCTCATGCATTTGGTGCCAAAATTCTATTGAAAGTAGGACTTATCTTCATCAAGCATGGATGGATCATAAAGTTTCAAGTCCTCTACATTTTCCACCAAGTAAATGTTTATATAAGGTGCAATATTGAGACTAGGACCATTGTTTCTAACCTTATCAAATATTTTGAAAAGTCCATATCTTAATGATTTGATTTTATTTCATGGTTCTTATAAATTTTCCTTATTAAGGTGCAAATAAACTCTATCTATTTCTTGGATGGTCACTTCAACTATGCTAGTCACCTTTGGCCTTATACTCCTCTATAAGTTTCTTCAACACTCTAGAACATATAGGTGTACCTGCTTGATCATGTTTATATGATGGAAATATGATTATATTGAGAGGGGGGTGAATCAATATAATAACCAATTTCAACAATTACTGACAATATCCAATATTTCAAATCATTCAATAATCAATCCTGTAAACAACACATATAAACACATAGAAACACCAGATGTATGTGGAAATCCATAAAGGGAGGAAACCATAAAACTTTCCTGAATGTTGTTGTAGGCTGCAACCTACTACTACATCATCTTTTTTGGCTCCAACCAGAAGGAGACACCCATCCCCTGAATTTACAAGCACTCACTTGAAGGAATCACCCACATCTTGAATTTTACATGCACCAACCTGATTTGCCTAACATATCCCTCTTTCATCCATTTTCAAACTTAGACCCACAGGCACATTATTTTCATTTTAAACTTCAAACTTCCAATAATCTCATTTCTTTAGATCTCACTAAGCTAGATGTTCAAATGTAATTCATACATGCTCATACTAGAAATTCGGATATACTTGCATCTTTGTAATTCTTCTGCTCAACCTCTTGTTGTTATTCACAAAATTCTTCTCTCATATGCACAAACCCACATTTTTAAACTCAAGCATCCTCTCATAACTATGCTCATGTAGCTCACATACATTGGTTCTCTATTTACTGCAACACAGACAACAACTTCATTTTTGTTATTTGTCTCCCACACAACCTAAATCTTATATCCCCAACACTCTTCACTACTCACAATTATATAGGGTTGCATGTGTTAATTTATCATTACAACATCATTGTCTCGTGTCATTCTCTTCTTCTTTTATAGATTTCTCCCTTCAATTACCATGGGTATAAATCCATGATATTTACCCATGGGATTTCTTATTTGACTGTATCAATCTTTTCTCCTTCATAGTGAGAATACGAGCTACTTTAGATTCACTCGTCGAACTGCCTTTTGAATTTATATCCTCTGTCATCAACCATAAAATCATTTGAGCCTTCATTTAGCTTTTGTGATTCAGGCATTTTTCATTTTTCCATCCCAAAACCACCAAATTTATAACTATTTAATTTGGCCTTGAACACAATATTTTATACATCGTAATCCTTTATATTAAGCTCCCTTATGTATATGATTGTGGGCTAGATCCACAAGATTAAACACAAAGTCACTTATTGCATGTCAAATTATTGATACTTTCTTCTTGAACTGTCACATCCCTATGACTCGTTGGCCAATAGGCCCTTGGGTGCCCATTCTTAGCCTAAAGTGACCAAGGGTCGTGACCAAGGGCTGGTCCTTTGTTGGCTCATCACTTACCACTTGTTGGCCTTTATATACACCTCTTGTTAATGTGATTGTTGAATATTTGTAGGTCGATAGGCCCTTTGGTGTTCACCTACTAGCTCCTATGACCAAGGGTGATGACCATTTCCTTGTTGTTAACCACTCATCACCTGAAATCTGAGTCTTGTCTTACCTCTATTGACAGTTTGATAGATGGAGCCATCACATGATGATGTTGCATTTAATATACCAAACTCTATTTGATGCCTCACCACTCACCGTTTTTCCACTGGACAGTGTTCACAATACATTGTTCCTATGTCAATGGGAAGTGGGAGGTGGCCGATGGACCCACTACATGAAATCATGAGAAGCACTAAAATATTTTAAAAGTTCAAGGCCTTACAAAACTATTCCTTGGCACATATCTCAAGGTATCTCAAGTTTCCATGTCATGTCCATGTGTACCAATCAGAGCTTTCCACATGTCCTCTACTAACATGTGCCTACCACGTGTACTACCATTTCATTGCCACATCACTGCCACATGTCACTTAGAAAAGGGCCACTTAGCCACCCAAAAAAGCCAAATCCACCTGCCATGTGTCATGTCCGCAAAGTGCCATGTTTCATCCTACACATGTTTACCTTCTAGTTGTCTCCATGTCATCGCCACCTACCATGTGGAGATGTCGCTTGTACTACCATGTTGTGTCATTTCTCACTCGTTGTCGTGATTTTGTTTGCACATCATTTAGGCTAGGTGCTCTGGTAAGCCCTTGGGTGCTTAGGCCAAGCACCCTATGACTAGGGGCCTTGTCACCCCATCACCTACCACTCGCTTCTCATCACATGTTTTCGTTGTTTACACATCAAATAGACTAGGCAGTGCAGTAAGTGCCTAGGCACTTTAGCCAAATTCCCTGTGATTAGGGACTAGGACCATCAACTTATCACTCTGCCACTCACCAACCTTCGTACATTGTTGTTGTTTGCATGTTGAATGGACTGGGCAATACGGTAACTGCCTAGGTGCTTTAGTCTAGCTCCTTGTGATTAGGGCCTTGGACCATCGAATTATCACTCTGCCACTCACTGACCATCACACTTCCTCCTGAGCTTCTTTCAACTTTGGTGTCGGTCTGGTCGAGGGCCGACACTATAACCATGACCAAATAGAACCTTGCTTGAACTACAACAATTCAAACGAGTTTTATCTTCATTCCTTGGGAGTTATGTCATGTTCCATATATCACTGGAAATCTCTCTAAGAGAGCTATCAAACCAAACATGTTTCATGTGCTTTTGAGCAAGTCACCTACAGACAAAATGCATTCAACAATAAGATACTACAAAATATCCAAGGCATCATAGGCTTAGGAAACTGTTAATAGAGACAACCAAGAAATTAATAACAACATAGGTCTCATGCTTGAAAACCTCAACAAGCTTCCCCTAAATATGGCATTTCTTGACATTGTTGACTTAGACTTGACATCGATGACAAAAACTACCAACATGCTCAACACTATGAACTTCTCTTCCTTCAACATATCACTTGAGGTGGTTCCCTTGTTTTGGGATGTATATATACATTATCCAATGGCGATGGTGACAAATATTTAGAACAAATTTCAAAAGAGCACTTACTAGTTGAATTGTGGAAAACCATGATATAAGAATGTTGTATGTAATCCCAATTTTCATTCCAAGTCTTTGGATGCTTTTGATTATAACCTAATGAAAGTTGAGCCAGAGTGTTATTTATTGCCTTTGTTTACTCATTATTTTGTGGCTAAAAGGCAGTGGATATCTTCAATTTAGGAGTCAACTTCTCCCACAATGTTGAATCCCAAAGTGCACCTATACCCTTTCAACAAACCCATAGCTTCTAATCCTTCGATGAATCTCTTACAAGCTATTATAATGCACATTTTTATGAACCTATCCATTACCACATATAAATAATCATGCTCTCTTCTTGTCCTAAGAAAACTCCCATTAATGTCCAAGGATATGCTTTACCATGGCCTTGTAAAAACTAGAAGTGGAGTGTATATTTGTTGCCTTTTATTACTAGCTAGTATTATTGGCACAACACAAAATACAACCTCAAATAAACCTAACTATTTCTCCTTGCATATTGGGCCAAAAATAGTGACCTTTGCAAGTTTTCCACAATGTTCTTGATGTCAAAATGCCAATTAACCTCAAAGAGATGAGCCATCCCTCCCCAATATACTTTTTCTTCCTTTAACACCCAACACTTCCTCATCTTCTAGAATAATTCATCATGGATAGAGTAATGAATTTATTCTTGTTCTGATTGACCTTGCAATGACTAATATACTCCCTTGATGCCCACATATTTTTCAATCTATTCTTTTTGTGCTTCATGGGTGAGTAGCTCCATATGTGTAATGGATCCTAAAGTTGTGATTTTTAGGGTTACTAGTATAATTGATAATAGATCAATTGTTGCCAAGGGATTTTTTTATGTTTAATTAACGGAGGATGCATAAATCACATCCATTTAATATGGCTTGCTTTTGGACCATACTATGATTTTGCAAATATATAGAGGTTAGCGATCAATATGAATTGTAACAACCCTGGCGAAAATTCCATGTCATAAAAATTAATAGAGGCAAAATAATAACCGTGGTTGATGGGACACTTATTCCAAGCTGAATGTTGGGAAAGACATTCTAGTGTGGGTGTTCATTTGGTTTATTGATGGCTAAGGAAATTAGCAAAGGAAATGGCTAAGGCTTTGGAAAGGAAAAATGACATTTTTTGCACATTTATTTATGAAAAAAATGGAAATTAGGAGAAAAGGGAGGTGAAATATCACAAGTTGCATGTGAGGAGGAAAATGAAGGAAAATAATGGAAAATGAAGAAAATAGAGGCCTCATCGATAAAAAGGCTTCTAAGGATCAGTGCGTAACCTTTTGTCAGTTTAGTGATCCAGATTTAAATAGGAACGCAACAAATTAAAGATATAACCATAAATACAGAGATGCAACAGAAATAATACTTCATTTTCATTAATGTAAAATACATAAATATGCTTACAAACAGAAATGGAAATAAACTAGCTCAGACGATGGTTGCTTATCTCTGAGAAGAGATGTGGCAGCTACATGCCTTTGAATTGTGTTACAATGAGTCTCAAAGGCCTATTTATTGTTGAGAAACAATGTAAAACCCTTAACATCCAGAAACCTAACCCTAGGAGCTGAAGCGCCAAACTATGGGCCCCGTTTGGTTAAATTGGTACATCAACTTCCCGGGGTCGTAACTTTGGCATACGATCTTCGTTTGACACGCACAATACCTCGGTAGAAATATCTATCTAAGGAATACAACTTTTGAGTGAGCAACATGGGTCATACTCAGTTTTCCCAAAAAATGTCATTTAGGGCCTCAAAACAGCTTTGAAAGTTCAAGACCCGAAAAATGCCAAAAATAGTAAATTGTGCTACAAATAAGGAAACCGAAAAACTAAAGGAAACAATGGTGGGGGTCCAAGTGGAATAGGTGGGTGGCCACCAATATCCACCTGGATCATTCAGTTTTTTATCTCTCTCATTATTCTCTCTCTCTCTCTCACTCTTGGATACTTAGAGTTTTGTTGGAGCACTCTTGGAAAATGTGGCATACTTGGAGTTTTGGATCAAGAAGGCACAAAAAGAGAAGGAAAGTGCAAGAGGACATAGAGATCAGTAGCTACAACGGGTTTTGCTTGCACGTACCGAGTTGCATGTATGTTTTCCTCACTAGTTTTGGCATGCATGGATATGCATGTGGTTTATTGGTCATGATCTGTCATTGGCATGAGGATTGCCTGGATCGATAGTGGATTTGCCTAGCCTTTCCATTTCTTGGATAGCCATGGTGATTGTGGATTCATTTCCTTATTTTGTTTTTATTGTTTCTCATGTTTTCTTAGCTTGGGTTAAGTTACTAGTTCCTGGAGCCTTGGATGGAAAAAAATTCTGGAGCCCTGTATCAACTTGGGTTGAGTTACTAGTCCTGGGGCCTTGGTTGGACAAACACTTTGGAGGCCCTAGGTGGGTAGGATTTACTAGTCCTGGAGCCTTAGTTGGACAAACACTCTAGAGCTCGGCATAATTTGTGGTTTGAGTTACTAGTCCTAGAGCCTTGGCTGGAACAAACACTCTGGAGCCCTGGAAGGCTTGTATACAGACCAATCTAATGATGGTTTTGTGATGTCTGACCATGAGATGGAATCACTTTTTGATGGGTTGAGGTTGTTAGCCTCTAGAAGCCCTAGATGGTTTGGATTGATGTGTTTAATGAGATCCCACATTCATGCTTGGAATATGGCATGGGGGTGAATGGTTGAAGAGAGGCTTGGCTCAACCGTTATACGGTTGGGTGGAACGTGGTAGTCCGATCTCGGGTTTGGATTTTGCATCATCAATATGAGGTTATTTCTCCTTATATTTCTATGAGTATTATACTAGTTTATATGTGGATCATATGGTTATGATTTCCTTGGTATTTATGTTTCTATTATGTTGGTTATATATATATATATATATAATATATATATTATATATATATATATATATATATATATATTATATATATATATATATATATATTGACAATAGCTATGTATGGCGCTCATCAGGTTTTTATTTGTAAATGAATGAACAATGTATCTATGACCTAATGGATGAAATGGTAGCCAATGTGTTGAGGCATCAATGCTTCTTATCAATTCTCAAATGAGTATGAGACCCATATGCTTAGATATGTTATTTACACCAATAGATTACATATTCGTGATATGTTTGACGAAATGCCTGTCATGGCTAGTAGGGGTTCAGTCAAGGGCTTGTTCAAGTATTTGCATTTGCCTCATTATTTCCTTGTTATCTTTTTGTTATGAAGGTGTCATTCAATTCTGGGCAGCGACCTGGTCTATGGTCTTGAAAAATTCACTCAAGTCTCATAGTTGTTGGCACAACATTGAGCAAAATAGTCCCTAGATGCTGACATGCCTTGTCAAGAGAGCTTCCAAAGCCTCATGGACGTTGTTAGGTCCATAGCATGGGAGCGTCCAGAGGTCAAGAGGCCTAAAAAATTAGTGGGACCCAGGGGTTGGTTACCAGAAGTGTTGGGATGGTTCTCAGGGGTCCTGTAGCTGATGTGGAAGGTTTGTATGATGTGTTTCCATCGATTCCATTTCCTTAAGGTCACTTAGGAGGTTGAATCTATTCATAGTAGGCTCTCGTCACATGTTTGCCCTGGTTGGTCGGTTACTTGTGTATATGTGGGAGGAGGGCACTATAGAGTGGTAGCAGAGCATGGTTCACCCCTTGAACTAGATGGGTTGTGTGTTGGTCACGCATTCATGTCAATTTCATATATGTTCCTTGTGTTGTAGGGTCATGTGCTTGTTGCATTTGTATGGTATGGATCATGGTTGTAATGATGTCGTCACATGAAGTTGATGGTGTTGTTATGGAGTGTGTCGTCATGAGTGTGTGGTTGATTATGCATTTCTTATGCATGCTAATGTTCACATGTGGTCAAGTGTACAGTGATGTAGTGGTTGTTGTCATGCATGAGGTCATGGTATGTGTTGTTGATAAGGTCATGCATCGATGACTAGACCCTAGCTAGAATGATGGTTACATGGTTATATGCTTACGTGCTATGTTTCTATATGATGTCATGATTATGTTATACATGTATTACGTTGATTCATTGATCTTGTAGACAAGGTATCCTCCCCGAACTATACTAAGGTATGTTGGTTTATTGTGATTTGGTTTAGCTGACATGATATACCTTGAATGAAGAAATATCAAAATGGCTAGCAAGATGATAGACTGCAAAGACTCTCCCTATGGATCAGATGAGCAATATGGTGTTGGGAATTCTTCTGATTTGGTAGATACACTAATAAGATTAAAGGAAGAGAAGGAGTTGTAAGGCAGATAATGGTAAAATCATCCAGGCACAGGAGAAACTAGCAGCGGTAAATGTGGTGATACCTCAGAGTTTGTCAAAATTGTAGCAACAAGGACCATTTCAGATCAGCCATGAGCAGGAGGAAAAAAATAATGGGGCATATGGCAGTAGGTCACATGGTGGTCACAGGTCAGGTAAATATCACATGGTCATAGATGGAAGTTGGCTGGACACTCCAGATAGGAGAGGTGATAGACATAGGTACTATTCTAGTTCTGGTTTTGATAGGCATGATGATTGACATCATTATCATCCTTATAGGAGGAGCAATAGAGGGTATTTACCGTATGAGTTTAAGAAAGAAAAGCCACCTACATTTGATGGAGAGATGAATAAATCGCAAGATGTAGA
Organism: Pinus taeda; assembly: GCA_000404065.3. NCBI lineage: Eukaryota > Viridiplantae > Streptophyta > Pinopsida > Pinales > Pinaceae > Pinus > Pinus taeda. The sequence continues at coordinate 220,614 of APFE030575326.1, forward strand.
GGTATGGTTGCTTGGAATGAGGAATTTCTTCAGGTTGCATGAATACTCGGACAACATGAAAGACATAATAGCTACCTTCAGTCTCAGAGGTAAAGCAAACATTTGGTGGGAAGACGTGAAGAATGTTAGAGGTATACATGAGGAGAACTTGACGTGGAATGAGTTTTAGTGGTTATTCAGTAAGAAGTACCTATCAGAGAGATACTTTGATGACAGGGAAAGGGAATTCTATGAGCTAAAGATGGGATCTATGACAAATGATGAGTACACTAGCATCTTCTTGGAGCTACTGAGGTGTGTGCCTTACCTCAAGGAGGAGAAGGCTAAGATTCAAAGATTCACTAGTGGGTTACCAATGGCATTCAAAGAAAAAGTTGAGTTCGATGAGCCTAGATCATTGGAGGAGGCCATCCGAAAGCTAAAGCATTGCTATGAAAAACCGAAGGGTAGATCCGAGACTAAGCTAGACTAGAAAGGTAATACAAAGAACAATGGAAAATGGGACAAGAAGCGAGTAAGACCTTAGTATTCAAGCAATAAAGAGAATGTTGCACCACCTAATAAGTTCAATGCATTTGACAGAGGACAAGGACATCGAACCGAGGAGAAGAATAAGGAGACTATGCGGTGTTGGATTTATGGAGGGAATCATCGCAAGAGAGATTGTAAATAATATCAGGGTGGCAGGCCTCAAATATATAGTGTGCAGGAGGAAAATATTGTTGGGGATGTTGGTCAAAGCGTTCCTCATATCTATGCAACACTGGATAACAAACAAGCATACCATCAAGCATTTGTCATTGAGATGGACGGTAAGCTTTGTGATCAATTTATTTCTATTTTGATTGATCTTGGATCTAATTATAGCTATGTTAGTCCTAACTTGGTGGATAAGTGTGGTTTGAGTAAGGAATTGCATGTAGAATCTTGGTTAGTGCAGTTGGATACAGATACAAAGAAGCAAGTTCATCATTGGGTAAGGGTTTGTGCATTTGATTTGAATGGTATGCCTACCACAACACATTTAAATGTATTACCATTGGGATCATACAATATGTTATTGAGCATGGATTGTTTGTACCTTCATAGAACCAAGGTGGTTTTTTGACAAAGAAATTGAGTGCTTGGATGACAATGGGGAAACAAGAGTCATATAGGGAAAGAACAAATCCACATCAGTTAGGATGGTGACAACTATGCAGGCGAATCATAGTCGCAGGAAAGGGTATATGTTCATAGGGCACATTTCTAATGACAAAGGTAAGGAGGTTGAGGATGCATAAGTTTTGAGTAGGTACCCAGTTCTACAATAGTTCTAGGATCTATTTCCTGAGGATATTTCAGAGTTTCCACCTCACAGGGAGGTAGACTTTTCTATTGAGTTAGTGTTAGGGGTAGTTCCAACATCAAAGGGAGCTTATAGGATGAGTACAACTGAGTTGGTAGAGTTGAAGCTATAGTTGAAGGAAATGTTGGACAAGGGATACATTAGGCCAAGTGTATCACCTTGGGGCACACTGGTATTGTTTGTGAAGAAGAAAAATGGCACTCTCAGATTATGCATTGACCACAAGCAGTTGAACAAAGTGACCATCAAGAATAGGTATCCATTATCGAGAATTGATGACTTGTTCGATGAATTGAAGGGAGCAACAATGTTCTTGAAGATTGATTTGATATCCAGATATCACCAGGTACACATAAAAAATGAGGACATTTACAAGACAACTTTTTGGACCAGGTATGGGCATTATAGTTTGTTGTAGTTCCATTCAGTTTGACTAATGGTCCAACTACATTTATGTGCTTGATGAATAGTGTGTTGCATCTGTATTTAGATAAGTTTGTTATAATGTTTGTTGATGACATATTGGTATATTCTAAAAATGAGGAAGAGCATGTCGAGCATTTAGCAACAATGTTGAGGTTGTTGAGAGAGCATCAGTTGTATGCTAAATTCAACAAGTGAAATTTCTTCCAGACTGAGGTACATTACTTGGGACATGTTGTCTCCAAGGAGGGCATTGCAGTAGATCCAGAAAATCTAAGGGCCATCATGGAGTGGTAGCTCATAGAAATGTACATGAGGTGAGATCCTTCATGGGGTAGCAGGTTATTGCCGGAGGTTCATCAGGAACTTCTTGTAGATTTCTTATCCGATCACATCATTGCAGAGAAAGGATAAGAAGTTTGAATGGAAAGAGGAGTGTGAGGCTAGTTTTGATCAACTCAAGCAGTTGTTGACACATGCACCATTTTTAAAATCATTGTAGAGAAAGGATAAGAAGTTTGAATGGAAAGAGGAGTGTCATGCTAGTTTTGATCAGCTCAAGCAGTTGTTGACACATGCACCATTGTTAAAGATTGCAGATCCGGACAAAGAGTTTATAGTATGCACATATTCTTGCAAGAAAGGACTTGGTGGAGTCCTTATGTAGGATGGACATGTGGTATGTTATGAGTCACAGAAACAGAATGAGCACGAGCAGAACTACCTCACACATGATATTGAGTTGGCAGCGATGATACATGCATTGAAGATGTGGAGGCACTATCTTCTTGGCAGGAGGTTTGTATTGATGAGTGATCACAATGGTTTGTGGTATAGATTTGACTAACCGAACTTGAATGGTAGGTAGGCTCGGTGGTTGGCCACGATCAGCGAGTTCGATTTTGAGATAAGGTATATCAAAGGTAAAGAGAACAGGGTGGCATACACGCTTAAATGGCGGGTACAGGTAAATCACTTAGCAGCTATGAGATCCTATGGGACAGACTTATAGGATAGTCTCTGGCAGGGAGGTTAGCAGGATTTCAGGTATATGGAGATATTGCACAAGTTGCAGTAGAGTATAGGTACAAGTAGTAGCACATGTATAGGTACAAGTATAGGTAGTGGTATAGGTACATGTACAAGTGCAAGTGCGCGGGATGTGGAATATTGCCTTGCAACAGATGGGTTAGTTAGATTCAAAGACATGATATATGTGCCAGACAATAATGAACTCAAGAAGGTGATCTTGAGGGAGTTCCATGTGAAACCATATTCAAGTCACACAAGCTATTAGAAGGCATTGATTGCAGTGAAGAGATTTTATTATTGACCGAATTTGAAGAAGGATGTAGCAGAGTTTGTGGCTAGGTATTTCGATTGTGAGCTTATGAAGGCAGAGTGTAGGCATCCATGTGGACTGCTACAACCGATTTTGATTCTAGAATGGAAATGGGAGGTCATTTTCGTGGACTTTATCATAGGTTTTCCGAGGATAGTGAGACAACATGATTCCATCATGGTTATTGGGGACAAGTTGGAAAAGATTACACACTTAATTCCAGTGAAGTCTACATTCTCAGCTAGAGATGTAGCATAGATATTCATCAGAGATGTGATCAGATTGCATGGTGTTTCAAAGGATATTGTATCATGCAAGGATTCAAAGTTCACTTCCAAGTTTTGGAAGGAGATATTTGCATGTTTGGGCAAAGAGTTGGCCTTCAGTACAACTTATCACCCGCAAATAGATGGACAGACAAAGAGGGTCAACAAGATATTGGAGGACATGTTGAAAATGTATGTGATGCATCAACAATGAAAGTGGGAAGAGTATCTTCCACTGGTAGAGTTCGCTTACAACAATGCGTATCAGGAATATTTGAAGATGAGTATGTTTGAGGCATTGTATGGGCGGAGTTGCAATACTCCCATCAGTCGGAGTGATCCAATTAACAGGGTGCTAATTGGACCAGACATGTTGGCAAACATGGAATAAGAGATGCAGGTTATAAAGAAGAATCTAAAGGCAATACAAGATAGAAAGAAGGGCTATGCAGATCGGAATAGGTTGTTCAAGGAGTTCTAGGTTGGGGAACAAGTGTACTTGCACATCAAACCAAAGAAGAGCTCCTTACGGATTGAATCATGTGCCAAGATGGCACCATGCTTTTGTGGACCCTTCGGTATTATTGAGAGGATTGGGCCAGTAGCCTATCGACTTGCATTGCCTCTGACAATGAAAGTCCATGATGTTTTCCATGTGTCATTGCTTAAGAAGTATGATAAATATGTTGATCATGTGATTGATTGGTTTGTATTGTAGGTGGAACTAGATGGAGAATTCCAGCTCGAGCCTAAGGGCATATTGCAGAAAAAGGTGTTCATGCTTAGGAACAGAGCAATCAAGCAGGTTAAGGTGAAATGGAAGAACTTTTGGCCTGATGAAGCCACATGGGAGATGGCGGACCAGATGCAAGCTTTGTATCCTTCATTGTTTTTCAGTTGAGGCAAAGCAGTTTTGGTATGGTGTTTTAGTACATGTCTTGGTATATGTTTTAGTACATGTTTTGGTGATGTTTGGTATATGTACATATGTATATGGATATACATACTGCCATGAGATATGTTATAAAGATCCAATAAGCGGTATGGGTTTCATTTCATTATGATGTTATGTTTTCATGCTGATTCATTGCTTAGCATGTTGATCATTGTAAATATTGCATCGAGTTAAGTTATAAAGCTCCATGTGTAGTATGTTTTGCTTACAACAGTCTTGTGGTTATAGGTGTTGTTGAACATTGAGGATGGTGTTCCACAAAGGGGGAGGGTTCTGTAACAACCTTGGTGAAAATTCCATGCAATAAAAGTTAATAAAGGAAAAATAATAACCACGGTTGATGGGACACTTATTCCAAGCTAAATGTTGGACAAGACATCTTAGTGTGGGTGTTCATTTGGTTTATTAATGGCCAAGGAAATTGGCAAAGGAAATGGATAAGGCTTTGGAAAGGAAAAATGGCTTTTTTGGCACATTTATTTATTAAAATAATGGAAATTAGGAGAAAAGGGAGGTGAAAGGTCACATGTTGCATGTGAGGAGGAAAATGAAGAAAATAGAGGCCTCATTGATAAAAAGGATTCTAAGGATTAGTGAATAACCTTTTGTCAGTTCAGTTTTTGAGATGTCCCATTATTCTCTCTCTCTCACTCTTGAACACTTAGAGTTTTCTTGGAGAAATCTTGGAGAGTGTGGCATACTTGGAGTTTTGGAGAAAGAAGACACAGGAAGAGCAGGAAAGTGCAAGAAGACATCAAGATCAGCAGTTACAACATGTTTTTCTTGTAGGTACCAAGTTGCGTGTATGTTTTCCTCACTATTTTTGGCATGCATGGCATATGCATGTGGTTTATTGGTCATGATCTGTCATTGGCATGGAGGATTTCCTGGATTGAAAGAGGATTTTCCTAGCCTTTCCATTTCCTATATAACCATGGTGATTGTGGATTTATTTCCTTGTTTTGTTTTGATTAGTTCTCATGTTTCCTTAGCTTGGGTTGAGTTACTAGTTCCTGGAGCCTTGGTCAAACGAACACTCTAAAGCCCTATAATAACTTGGGTTGAGTTACTAGTCCTGGAGCCTTGGTTGGAAAAATGTTCTAGAGCTTGGTATAAGCTATGGGTTGAGTTACTGGTTGTGGAGCCTTGGTTGGAAAAACGCTTTGAAGCCTGATATAAGTTGTGGGTTGAGTTACTAGTCCTGGAGCTTTGGTTGGAACAAACACGCTGGAGCCCTAGAAGGCTTGGATAGAGACAAATCCGATGATGGTTTTGTGATGTTTGACTATGAGGTGGAATCACTATTTGATCGGTTGAGGTGGTTGGCCTCTGGAAGCACTGGATGGTTTTGTATTGATGTGTTTTATGAGATCCCACATTCATGCTTAGAATATGGCACCGGGGTGAATGACTGAAGAGAGGTTTAGCTCAACTATTCTACAGCCGGGTGGAACGTGGTAGTCCCATCCCAAGTCTGGATTTTGCACAATCAATATGAGGTTATTTCTCCTTGTAGTTCTATGACTATTATACTGGTTTATATGTGGATCATATGGTTGTGATTTCCTTGGTATTTCTGGTGCTATTATGTTGGTTATATATATGTTTTATGGCAATATCCATGCATGGCTCTCATTGTGTTTTTACTTGTAAATGAATGAACAATGTATCTATGACCTAATATATGAAATGGAAGCCAATGTCTTGAGGTATCAATGCTTCTTAGCGATTCTCAGATGAGTATGAGACCCCTATGCTTAGATATGTTATTTACACTTGTAGATTACATATTTGTGATATGTTTGAAGAAATGTCTGTCATGGCTAGTAGGGGTCCATTCAAGGGCTTGTTCAAGTATTTGCATTTGCCTCATTGTTTCCTTGTTATCTTTCTGTTATGAAGGTGTCATTCAATTATGAGTAGTGACCTGGGCTCTGGGCTTAAAAAAGTGGCTCAAATCTTGGGACGCTGGCACAAAACTGAGTAAAATAATCCCTGAATGTTGGCATTCCTTTTCATGAGAGCGTCTAGAGCCTCTTGAACGCTGTTAGGCTCATAACATGGGAATGTCCAGAGTTTAAGAGGCCTAAAACCTTAGTGGGACCCATGGGTTGGTTACCAGAAGTGTTGGGATGGTTCTCGGGTGTCATGTAGCTGATGTGGAAGGTATGTATGATGTGTTTCCGTCAATTCCATTTCATTAAGGTCACCTAAGGGGTTGAATCCAATCATAGTAGCCTCTCATCACATGTTTACCCAGTTTCCCAGATACTTGGGTAGATGTGGGGGGGGGGTGTTACATGAATAATGTTCTCCTTTCGCAATAGATAGTGATTCCATATATTCCTTGTCATGTGTAGGATGGAGTCAATACTACTCCATGGAATAGCTCCAAAAGGTATCATATCCATATGTCCCTTGCATTAACACTGCTCCTATAACATACTTGCTAGCATTAGTTTCCACTTCTAATAAATTATTTAAATCAAGTAGTGCTAGCATGGATCTTGACTAATCTCTTTTTTCAATACTTCAAATGCTTCATACTAACTCTTGCTAAACAATTATGAACTCTTACCATAATTATCATAGCATGAAATGGTATCTCCACAATTGGAATGATGTCATGTAATTTCTTAAATATAGGGAAACCCCCACAAAACTCCTAACTTCTATGATATTAGCTGGAGTAGATAATTTAAGGATAGCTTCAATATTTTCAAGATCAATCTTCAACAAACCTCCACTAATCACATGCCCAAGTATGTTAAGGAATTCCTAGCATACTAGTAGCTAGTATTTCCTTAGGTATCTAACCCCTGATTTAGTTCTACTATATCCCCCCCCTCAAAGTAGAAGTAAATATTAAAATTCCATCCATATATAGTATGAAAAATAAATCTATGAATGGAAACAATGCATTATTCATACATGAATAAAAGTAGATGGTGCATACTCAAACCAAAAAGCATTTCTAACCACAACCCATGCTTCATCTTAAAGGTGGTATTTGGAGTGTCTTTTTCATTGATATAACCTTGATGATTTCTAGTTTTCAAATTCAACTTAGTGGAGTACCTTACATTTTGTAATCGATTGATTTGGATTGGCTCATCATATTATTTTTCATTTATTTCAATGTTTTATGGGTGGAAAAATTGGGGGAATTGGCTTGTAGGATCAATTTTAGTCATAGGCCCCAATTTAAAAAATTGGGGTCCAAAAACTTCCAGATCCATCCGAGGCATCAAATGGTGTTTTTTTTGCAGGGTTAAAACTTTGTGAGTATTAACTCACATCCCCATGATGTTGTGCTACACTTCAAGACCTGTCCAAAGGTGCAAAAATAACTTCAATTAGCTTGTATGTGAAAGTTACGCCTTCTATGAGTTAACCTACCTTGTTGACCACCACGGTACAAGTGGATGACATATGGACTTTCAAGAAGATTCTAGAAGGTCTAAAATATTATCAAGATTGAGGATTGAGGTAGTCAAAAACCTATCCCTAGATGGATAACAAACTATGTTAAATATCAGGCACCTGGGGGAGAAGGGATTCCATTATTTTTCTTTATACTTGTTTCAATGTTGAGAAAAACTTTGGGAGTGGTCTTTTTAGACCATAATAAAGGAAGATGAGAATCCTTTGGCAGCCATTCATACCACAATGTTAAAAGGTAACTCCATAGGAGTTTCCATTCCTTTATATGTGCAATTTAATATTCTAGCTAGGTTTTCTCTTGTAATAGGTTTATTGGGATAAATCTTGTGTTTATTTGTGTGGATGGAGTGTATATGTGCCTATTGTTTCTATTTCTTATTTCAATTATTTCATAAAATTCAAGCAAAGCTAGTAAATAATTAATTTGGTATCTAAGGAAATAAATCTACACAATTTAAGGTTTCATAACATTATAGGATCTATTATGACGAACTATTCTAGTAGAATGTTCATGGAAGTTTATAGATCATCAATCCAACAAGTCATTGATTTGGGGAAGGGAAACTAATTCTTGAGGTGCTATTATTTATAGCTTTGTAGTTAATGCATATTCTCCAAATATTGTCATTCTTTGGTACAAAAATGATAGGGAAACAACATTGTGAAGTACTTGGTCTTGATTTTTCGCTTCAACAACTCTTCAACTACTTCTTCACCTTATCTAACTCTAAAACATACTTTCTATACAGTGCTCCTTTGTTTGGTAAATGAGAATATTGTAATAATTGTATTTAATGCTCCACTTCCCTCTTGGATGGAAAACTTCTTGGATCCTATAAAATTCTCTATATGCTTATAAAACCTCTTCTAACTAGCACTCATGTTTTTCATACATCCTTCGAAGGATGATTTCACCCCATTGATTCATTGTCTTTCTAATTTTGTCTCAAAAAGATAAGAACACACTTCTTGTTTGAGTTGATTGATCTTTTAGCTTGATGTGCACCCACTGTAGTGGTCCTAGACTTCCTCTTATTTGTATTGATGATAAAATATTTACCATCTTTGATCAAATGGTATTGGTTTTCACTTCTCATAAAAATGGCATCCCTACCTATGTAGAGACTACCAAACACTACACTATAAACATCAAGTGTAATATACCAACTTCTGTTTCAATAATAAAATTTGTAATGATAGAAAATCTAACTTTAAATTGATTGATAACTCTTAACTACACATCTATTGTCATCTGTTGTCATGCATCCCAAAATGTTTGGACAAAAGTGATCATACATCTCTAAACCAAGTTACTTACCTAAAATCTTTTATAAGAGGATTGGCATATGAACCAAAATTGAATAGTGCATCAACCTCGTTCTTCTTATCTAAATCTTGATATGTGACAACTTTATCATTTCCTTTTCTCTTCAACAAAGACTACTAAGATTCACTATTTTATGTAGACAATCTTTATATATATCGAGTTACTTTTTATATCATTTTCCGCTTTCACCATTATATTATTCTTAGACCAGTCATACCTGCCGTTCTTCAAATTCAACTGTAGTTTCCAACCTTTTTATTTAATATCACCACCATAATAATAATAATAATATCCATTTTTAAGGTCACAACAACCTTTTTATTTAATATCACCACCATAATAATAATAATAATATCCATTTTTAAGATCACAACCGTGTAGTTTCCAACCTTTTTATTTAATATCACCACCATAATAATGATAATAATATCCATTTTTAAGGTCACAACAACCTTTTTATTTCCAACCTTTTTATTTAATATCACCACCATAATAATGATAATAATATCCATTTTTAAGGTCACAACAACCTTTTTATTTAATATCACCACCATTATTTAATATCACCACCATAATAATGATAATAATATCCATTTTTAAGGTCACAACAACCTTTTTATTTAATATCACCACCATAATAATAATAATAATATCTGCGTGCTAAGTCTACGAAGGCATACATACTTTACCTCCCTCTGGTTTTGAACCTGTGACCTCTTAAGAGGAAACACATGCTCTTAACCATTAGGCCCACTCAAACTGTATTACAAAGATAGTAATACTTAACAAAATCTTTATACACATTTGAAATGATGACCATATTCTTGTTTCCTTTTTTCCCTTCATATTCCTGCACTTTGGCTACTTTGAACCACTTGGATGCTCATTTTCTTATGAGAACAACCACTTTCAATTTCGATTTTAGTAAAAATCCAACAAATAATTTTTAATTTCATTATTAAATCTTAATATCCTAAAGCTTAATCACTCATGGTGGAATGTTTTGGAATTTGTTTAAATAGTGAAATACATTATAAATTAGAATTCGCTAGAATTCTAATTCGCTTGCATCATTAGAATTCGCTTGCCTTCGGTGGACATTTTGTTTTTTTCGATATTTCGCTTTCTTCCCGCTACGGACTCCCAGTGCTTTGCCAAATCTTGGCCGTCCACGTTGTCTGCACACTTTTTGACTTCAATATTATATTATTTTTCATCTGTTTTTTCTGCCACGTGGATGAAAGGGGAATTGGAATTTGACAACTTTAGCCAGTTTGGTGTCCACTACTTTAGCGATTCAATTTAATTGGTGTGGGGTATAGTTGCCGCACGTGGGCATTTGGGGTCTGGTTTCTCGAAGGTGGTGACGTGGCGTCAGAGCGTCGGTAAGGGAAATCTCATGCTCGTTCTGCTTCGAATATTTGCCACGTGTATTGTTATTTGAAGATAACACAATGTCTGGCTTTGCCGAGGGGTAGGGGTCAATGTGCAGATGGGAGTCATGAAAAATGTGAGTTTGTAAATGTTTGTTGATGGAATATCATAGGGTAGAGTTAGTTTATAAATGTTGGTTGATTAATATGATTTTTTGTGATGAGGTTTGAGGTGGACAATTTTTTTTTAAGTGAAAGGTCAAATAATTAATTAAGGAAGTTTGGACGTCTCAACTCTTTTTAAGTTATATATTTTTATTAGTATTGGTCTGTGGATTTAGTATAAACTTGTGAATGGTCAATATTAACTTCACTCAATTTTTAGATTAGAAAAAGTATTAAAAGAAGGTGTAGTTATCGTTTAATGATAGTGTATTCACTTTGATAGTGTATTCACTTTGAATTTTGATTATGAGCCTTTGACTTTTTTAAAAAGAGTAAGTTAATAAGTATATAATGTTTGTTCTATATTATTAAGAGTGATAAGACTTTTTTTTTTTATAGAGAAGAAATTTCATTATGAAATTTTGTATTTAGAAATTTCTATTTATTTTGAGATGATTAAAGATTTTATTTAAAAAAAGTTTTAGTATTTGGAAAAGTTTGGTTTGTATATTTATTAATTTACTTTGAAATATTTTGGATTTGATTTTTAATGTTTAGGATTTTGTATTTCAAGATAATTTTTTTTTTGTACTTATCAATCATTTTCCCCACTTGTTTGAGGAAATAATCACTCCCTTATCTTTATCTCACTTTTACATTCATTGATCCATTAAGTGGCTCCATGTCATAGTGTACCACATTCTTAAAATGAACATCATTTCAATTCCCAATGTTTGAGGAAACCATCAATTGTATATTCTTGTTGTTTCATGTTTATGCTCATCATTCGGTCAAAATGCTCCATGTTGTACTCTACCACGCTCTTAAAATGAATGTGATTCTTGATTATGTCATTATATACATTGTTAGATCTCTAACACTAGCAACCTGATTAATTACTTCCTAACAAATGTAGATCTACTGAATAAAAAATATGGTTGAGATTTGAACATGTAAAAATAAATATAATAGCTGAAGCAAAATCATATACCAATCTCACACATGCACTCAAAGATTTTGTGCCCTTCAAATTAGTCCTTCATTCCTTAAATTCATAATTTACAAGGGCTTCCTTCATGGAATAAAAGAACATTGACGAAAATTCAAATACAATAATAAACCTGGAACTGATCCAACTGATCAAGCCTTGGATTTGTCCTTTGATCTTTCTTGGTTGATCTAGATCTCCCTTGTTTCCCCTTGCAACTTCCTTGAACCTTGCACACTTGAAGGGAAATTCTTCTCCATCGAGCCATTGAGGTCTCATTCTCACCATGTTTTGCTCAAGATGTGTTTCTTCTCCCTTTGCCTACCCTTCCTTTTATAAGTTTGAGTTATTGACCGAATCCACAACCCCAATCTCCAAAGTTATTGATGATTGAGATTAGATCTCAACATCACTTGATCAATGGTTGAGATTCATCTAATTCACTAATGTAAATAACCTCTGCATTTCATTAAATTAACTCACTTTATCTTATAAAAGTCAAATACTCTAATAATTAAAGTAATGGCTAAAGTTAAAGGTCAATTAGACGACTTCCACATGCCCAGATACTTAGGCCCATGCAGAAGTATTCCCTCGATATGCAAACATCAACAATCCCTCTTAGCGAGGAAGGTACTCCACGAAGGGCCAGATGGAACTGGTTGTCACTTTTGTCCTGACGCAATGTCCTATACATAATTCTTCCCATGGATTACCTCCAAACCTTATGGTCCATTGCCTCTTCAATGATGTTAATCATCAATGCCATGTAGTTCATAAAATTCTTCAGAAACCTTCTCTCCTAGAATGTGCTCCTAGGAGGCTCCACATGCTCTTGAGCATCCCTCAATTTTTTCTCAAACCACTTGGGTCTCCTGACAGAATTAGAAGAAGTTATTGACTCCCCACTTGAAGGTTGTCTCCATGAGTTGGAAGCCTCTCCATGTTGCTCTACCTTCTGAGCCTCCTACTTCTTGTCCTCTACCACTTTTGATCACAATTCATGAGATTTCATAGATGCCAAGTTATCCTCGAAATTAACATCTCTACTCACAATTGTCTTCCTTTGTGTTGTTATGAAGACCCTGTAAGCCTTTGAAGTTTGGTTGCATCCCAAAAATATGCCCTTCTATCCTAAAGGCTATATCTTCATTCTCTTATCCACAAGAACATGGATGTATACTAGAAAATCAAATATCCTTAGGTATCCTATCTCTAGTTTCACCCATGTGAATGCCTCCGTAGGAGTCTTGTCCCCCAATATCATGTGAGGATTCATTGATATGGATCTTGGGGGGAGGCCCCCAAGATCTAAAAAATTGAAATGGATCTTGGGGGAGGAGGCCCCCAAAATTTGAAAAATTGAAATGCCAGAAGAAAATAAGAGAACACAATAAAAAAACCACAAAGATTTTCTTTTATTAAAATATAGAATAATTGTAAAAGCTACATTGTGGTGGACAATCTGTCCATTTACAAAATGCGACTTGTTACTTATAGCCTTTTTTTTGTTACAATACCACAAGTAAATTCCATGGATGGATAAATACCATGGGTGGATTTCACTTACAATACCATGGGTGGGTGCCACTTACAATACCATGGGTAAATTCCATGGGTGGATAAATACCTTGGGTGGATGAATACCATGGGTGGATGCCACTTACAATATTATGGGTATATTCCATGAGTGGATAAATACCATGGGTCGATGAATACCATGGGTGGATGCCAATTTCTATTCAGATCATTCCTCCCTCCTTAAGAAGAAATGGTCCCCATTGCATGAATATCCCTTCTAAGAAGCCTTTGTTGAATACGAAGAGCCACTGAAGAAATGAGTTTTGTGTGGTTAACCCATAACCGTGATGAACAACAATCCAACGATAGAGATACCCTCTAATGCTTGTGACCAACTGTGATATTGACAGTGTATGGCCTAACAAATGGACTTCTATAAAGTGTGGGTTTGTGGATGACCCATATCCATGACAAACGAAGATCTGAGGATAGAGATAACCTGTAATGCTTGTGACCAACTGTGATACTAACAGTGTGCGACTTAGCAAATGGACTTCGATGACAAGGATTTTGTGCGGTTGACCCATAATCATGATGTTGACTATTGATGAAGTAGTAGGTGCCTACATAACCTGGGGTGGGAGGGAACGTCTCCAAAGAACCCAAGCAAGATGCCACTATGCTAAAACTGATGAATGCGAAGTAGGTGCCTACTAAAGCGGGGTGGGAGGGCACGTCTCCAAAGGGAACTCGCTCTGAATGTTGCTCCGGATTTAAAATGGGCATAACTTGGTTAATATAGCTCAGAATATTTATTATAACATGTTTATGAAAATACAATAACCATTTTGTATCTTCCCATGTGATTGAAATCCCTATTTGGACACTCTGGAAACTTAGATTTGCCCTGCAACTGTCCTGCCATTATAAAATTTTTGAAAAAAATAATTGATTTTAAATCAACGATATCTCACTCATCCGAACTCTGATTTGACTAATTATTATTATTATTTTTTTAAAATTAGGTGATTTTTCGAGACGAGCTCAAATCTGCAATCATTTTTCTGAAATTCTACACAAAAACTGCAAAAATGACAGGGGGGCCATTGTCCAAGAAATGTCGTTAGAAAAAATTCTGCAACACAACTGATTTTAAATTAGGGATATCTCCCTCATATGGACTTCGATTCGGTTGATTTGTTTTTTGAATTTTGGGTATTTTTCGAAAGGAATCCATATATGTTATTTGTTTTTTAAATTTTGCACTAAAAGTTTCAGATTTGATTTGTAAATGCGTTGCCCAAAAAATTCCTGCAAAAAAAATGAAAAAAAAATTATTTCCGTTTTACCCAAGAAAGTGCTCTGTGGAAGTCGTAGCACATGCATGAAAATTTTTGAATATTGCTGCAAAAATTTGAAACTGAAATATGCGTCAAACCCTCATTCCGATGGAGTCGTAACCTGAATCTCATACAATTGATCCGGATCTTGGAGGGAGGCCCCCCAAATCTGAAAAATTGAAATGGACCTTGGGGAGGAGGCCCCCAAGATCTGAAAAAATGAAATGCCAGAAGTAAATAAGAGATCACAATAAAAAACCACAAATATTTTTTATAATAAAATAGAGAATAATTGTAAAATCTACATTGTGGTAGACAATATGTCCTTTTACAAAATGTGACTTGTTAATTATAACATTTTTTTGGTTACAATTCCACAAGTAAATTCCATGGGTGGATTTCACTTACAATACCATGGGTGAATAAATACCTTTGGTAGATGAATACCATGGTTGGATGCCACTTACAATACCATGGGTATATTCCATGAGCAGATAAATACCATGGGTGGATGCCAATTTCCATTCAGATCACTTATTTTCAGCATATACACTACAATGTTACATATCTCTTCCCAAAGAAACATAGACAACTCTTGGTCATGTAGCATAACTGATGATGGACTGATTCTTTCTCTCTACAACCCAATTTTGCAAAGGATTGTATGATATTTCCATCTCCCTCTTGATCCCTAACTCCTTGCAGAAATCCTTGAAGTCATTGGTGGTCTACTCTCCCCATTCTAAGACCTGAAGGCCTTGATCTTCTTTCCTGTCTATTTCTCCACGTGGGCCTTAAACTCACATAGTTGATTGGATACCTCATCCTTGATCTCCATGAATATGATCTAGGTTTTCCAAGAAGTCATCAATGAACGTGACATAATATTGTGCTCCCTATATTGATATCACTAATATTAACCCATAAACATTCTATTTGTACCAAGACTAAAGAAGAACTTGCACATTCCTGAACATGACCTCATATCCTTTGTCCTCAATCAATGATACTAAGGGCATGTTCTTCTTTAGTCTTGGTACAAATAACACATCCTTTGCTTCCAACATCCCTCCTCACTCCACTTGGAACTTAATGGTTTCAACCCCCTTCATTATATACCTGACATCATTACCAAGATCCACATGTAAATATAAGTCACTCTCTATTATATTGCCAAATAACTCCTATGCCTTTTTCATGTGGCATGATGCACTGCTATCCAAGTAGCAAACACTCATTGTGATGATGTTAGTAGATAGAGAAGAGACAAATGAGAATTCCTTGAATTTTACTGCAAACTCACCAAGTTAAATGTAATAGCCCTCGATTAAACTTTCATGTAATAAATGATAATAAAGGCAAAATAAGGCCAAGGTTATGGGACACGTATTCCAAGTTGAATGGTGGGTAAACATTATAGTGTGCATCACTTGTGATTTAATAATGGCTATGGAAATTGGCAAAGGCAAAAAGACAATAAATAACATTTAATTATGGAAATAAAGGAAAATAGGAGAAAAGGAAGGTGAAGAGACACAAATTTGAATGCAAGGGAAATTAGAGGAAAAATGAAGGGAAAAGGAAAAAAAGGAAAAAATTAGACGTAAATGATAAAAACGCACTTGAGAAATAGTTGACAACTTTTGGCCCAACTTTTGAGCAGGTATAACAAAGGAGAGAGAACAAGCACTTGGCCAAGTAAGTAAGGAACAAACAAGGGAGTGTAAGAGGAAGTTTGGAAAACAACAAGTAAAGACATAAATAACTATGGATTTGTAGGTAACAGTGTGCATGTGTGATTTAGCATGCCTGGATTCGAATGCATGGTACATGAATTTATGTTTTTGGTTCATTTGTTGTCATTAACATGGGTTTTTCCTGGTTTGACAGTGGTTTCAGCCTTACCTTGCCATTTCCCGGATAACCATGGTGTGATGGGATTCATTCTTAGTTGATCTTTGGATTTCCGGAAGATTTTGGAAACAGGTGAGGTGTTCTTAGGAAAATCCCAAGGGTTAGGGGTGGAGATGGTTTTCTCTGGGAAGCCCTCGATAGGTGGGTGGAGATAGGAAAATTCCTCAAGGTGTGGTGAAGGAATTCTGAGGCATCCAATCTTGGTTTGGTTTTGTGATCTCGGGATCAGTTTAGGTGAGGTCACGGTAGCTTGAGGGTGGAGGTGGTTTAACCTCTGGATTCCCTATTTGGTTATGTTTTGGTTTATCCCATGAGAGCCCACATTCATGCTTGGAATATGGAAGGAGGGTGATTTGCTGAAAGAAATATTTTCTTTAGCTGAATTTGTGGTCGGGTGGTACGTGGAAGTCCATGATTTGGTTGGCTTTTGTATACGTTAATAAGAGCTATTTTCTCTATGTAATTAATAAGCACTTGTATTTGTTATTATGTTGATTATATGACATATTTGTCATGGTTTCTATTTTGGGTATATGCTGGTTATTTGAATGGTTCTATGATGTGCTCTAGATATGACTCTTATTCATGATTCTATAAGTTAATGAATGGGTGATGAATGCATCGACTAACAAGTGTCGTTGCAACTAACTTGAGAGGGATGATTTAGCCTTCTTGGTGATTCTCAGATGAAGTTCAGACCCTTATGATCAGATATGCATTCATGACCTATAGCTTCTATGTGTATAATATGTTTGATGAAATGAGTATCATGTTTTAGGCATGTCTAGGTCAAGATATTGCTCAAGTTCTGAATGGTTGGCATTGTTATCATCTTGTTATGTTTCTAGAAAATTATAGGCAATTTTGTGGAATGGTCTGGAGGCTAGCTTGAAAAAGTGGCACAAATCTCGCAACCACTGGCACAAAATTGAGGAATTTGATTCATAACCGCTGGTAGGTAGGCTTATGTGTGCAGATGTTGGAGCCCCATAACCACTTGCATAGTGGGTCAAGGGCACAATTTGGGTGTTAGGCTTGAGTTTCAACTCAGGGATTGATCACTTGGGGTGGATGTTAGGCTCTTGAGTGGTTTGTAGTCTCCGAGGGATGTCAGTATCTGTTCTAGTTTATCAACCCCACTTCCGTAACTAGAACTTGGAGGTTGGGTCATATCATAGTGACACTCAACTCATGTTTACCCTGCAAAGCTTGTAAAAGTGGTTAAATGTAGTAGTGGGTGTTACAAAGTGGTATCAAAGTGAGGTTGCAACATTGGACCTTGCGGTAAAATCAGATCGTCATACAAGTTTGTATGTTTTCCATGCATGTATCATGGTTAATGGTTGCTATGTGCATCATGGTTATATGCATGCTTGTCATTTTATTGCTATCATGGTTACATTCATGATGGATGCTAGTTTATTAGTGCAATTATATGCACATGTAATGGTTAGTCATGCATGATAGTTAACTTGTTGTCATATGCATGATGATTATGGTCATTGTGGTTAAGTTCTTGATATAATTATATATCATGCTAATCTAGACTGAGTTGTGCAGATATGATTGCCTCCCCTAAGATACACTAAGGAATTGGTATAGGCCATTTTGTCACATCTAATCAGTGAACCTCCTAATGGGATCAATCAACATCCTATTCCCCCTTGTCACCATCTTGCACAAATCCCTAAGCATGTTCCCTTCATCCCCTAGAATTTCAATCCTAAACTGCATCACGTGAGCTAGTCTTAGGACCAACACTCCCTATATGCCTATTGGGGTGCAATCACCTATAGGTTGATCCACTATGTCCTGCGTTGTTCACCAGTAGGTTGCTCCCCTGTGCACCTGCGTTGGTTCTAGAAATCTGGGAGAATGATTGGGATTTCGTAAGCTTCCCCTTCTAGGAGTTTCTAGAAGTTGTTTTAACTACTTACCTTTGATAAAGCATTCATATCCTATCCTACCCTACTTTGGAGTTTTCACCACTTATCCTTTGATCATATCCCTCCATCAAAGGTGGAGCTCAAACCCTATATTGTTAATTGGATAAGAAATCCCAAGTTACCCTACTTCTCTATATATTCCCAACCTTCTATGTGGTTGGGGGTTGGCTTTTGGAGAGTGATTCTTCCCTTGTGCTGCTGCAGTGAGTGGTTATTATCTCATGCATTTAGGGTAATTGGAGGTGTATATTGTGACAAGGAAAAGACAAGTCAACAACTTGGAGGAGCTCTTCTACAAGATCAACTACTACTTATGGTTGTAATCTCCTTCCATCTATATTAATTAAAATAATTCATTGTTTTCCATATGTGATGTTGTTATTTCATATATTTCAATACCTTGTTGATCTACTGAATGAAGTATTTAGATGATACCACATAGATCTCATAGTTTCGTGGCCTGTGTTATTTTACTGTGCAGGTTCTAATTTTGACATTCGGAGCTGGAATTGGAGCTTCCAAGCTAAAGAATGAGCGAAGTGTGCGAAGGATTCTAGGTAGGTCTCACTCCATTATCTATTTTCTTTAAGGAAAAACATTGAGTTCCTTGTCTCTATATTGTTCTAGGTTAGCCACTGGCCTAGGGGATATACTTTTTTTCTGCAATTGTAAATCCCGTATAACAAATTAGGGACTCCACTGGGGAACATAATATTCCCTTGGTGGTTTCCTTGTTCATTGTGTTTGATTACCTCCTTGACAGACCTTTGTTGTTTCATCCAACCAAGAACAAACCTAGGAAGTGATTTCATTGAACCTTTTTTATAATTTTTGTTCCAGAGTCCTCTTTCCTAGGCCCAACACTCCCATAGTGCCTTTGATAAAGTGTTGCACCTCACCCAGGCCCACTCTGTACTAGCGTTGCAATGCACTGGTGCCTCTTCTGCACCAATATTGGTCCCTTCTTTTGTACAAATTTTACCTTGTTTCTTGATCCTCTCTTTGGTCAGCCTAATTCTAGTTTAACTTCCCCGAGTCTTGAGTGTCTTGTGGTCTTTGTAAAGCCTCCATTCATTTTTCATTTGTGTTATTTGCCTTTGCTAAGAATTGGTTTTGATATTGATTTGTTCTTATCATTTGGTTGCTTGCAAACTGATTTAGTTTGATTGTTGATCTCTTAGATGAATTGTTGTTCTAGTCCTCATTCTGAAAAGTGTAATTGAATCAGTAATTGAACATTTGCATCTTAGATTTCTTCATTTCGAAAATTAAGTGTGGTGAAAAGAAAATTTTTGCATGTGCATTAACATAGGAATGATTAAATTGAAAAGGGAATTTGAATCTTGCATCTTGTTTGCTGCATATTGTGTGCTGCATCTTGATTGTTCCCTCCCTTAGATAGATTTTCATTGAAAGAGAAAAGATTTCTATTTTCGCATGCTAGATTTTCATTTTGGGATATTCAGGTGACATTCGTGGTGAGCCCCAAAACTGAAACATAATCAAAGATAAATAGTAAAATTTATTGAATCATCCTAAGGAGCATTTGTAACATTAATGCAAACATCTAGAGGTCTAAGCTAGAGACATGTTCTGACGTTGTTAAATGTAGGAGTTGTCACTGTTTCTAGCGTTGCATCTCAGGGGTGAAATCCTGTTCCACGTATGTGAGTGTACAGGATCATACTCCACGTACCTTCGGGTATATTGGTGGTGCTCCATGCGCGTACAATATATGGGAACACTCTCATCGAACGATTACACATTAGACAACACTACTACGAACTACACTCCTATGTACCATTGAGTATATCTTGGGAGTCCCGAATAGGTTGCTATCCATCCATAGGTAACCGAGTCTTCCACCTTGTATACCACGATACATCAACCACAACATTCAGGGAGATTGACTACCGTATGTTAAGTCCTTGGTTCGCCAAGGTGTATATTGCAGTTCACGTTTGCTTGATAATCCTTTATGCCTAGATTACCCTCTTTTTGATTTATTTCTTTTTGTGTTGATAAAATTTATAATCCAACGTGGAAGAACAAAATTCCCCTCCCCGTCGTTCACGTAGAATGAAAAATAAGCCTCCTCTTCCTCCAAAGGCTACTCCTAACCATCGTCAAAATCATAATAAAACACAAGCTACCGAATCAGGAACATTAGGAACTACTTCTGGCCCTCCTCTTGATATTGATCAGCTAGAATAATTTGCCCCTTTAAGTTCTGAAGCCGAGATTACATCTATTCCTGTTAGTGACACTAACACAATTGAAACATAAGTCCCTGAAACTTTGTTACCTGAGGTCATTGAATTTGACCTCCCTGAGTCAGAAACTTTATTTCTTGAGGTTATTGAACCTGAGGAGCCTCAACCATCTTCACCTAATTCTTTGGGACCTTCTTCTTCTCTTCCTTTTTCTTAGACATAACCGATATATCTTGGGCCCGATAGTGAACCTATTCCATATGGATTTGTAAGTATTGAAGAGATCCCTCAAGAAGAGCCTCATCCTTCTACTCCCATTCATTGGGAAGGACTTTATTTTTATCAAACCAATACTCTTCCATCTCTTCAACCTCTGAAACAATCTCCTTTACCTGATTCTTTAGGCCTATCCATAGATCTCTCTTGAAAATCTTCATTGGGATTATTAACCATAACTATGGCTGGAACATATTCAAACTCCTAGCCCATGTCCACCACTATGGTTGAGACATCAAGTGTCGCTTCCTCATCTATGTTTGAAACATCACCAGAAACTCATTTGTATGGTGGCCTGTCTATCTCGCCTGACTATCAGTCATTATTTGCTACCTCTTTTGGTGTGGCTTCCAGTCCTTGGACCTTTCCCACGTCATCCAAATTGGGAATAATGTCTGGTACTTCTCTTATGAATTCCACACAATTTTCTCCTCTATAGTAGAGCAACAGGTTGGCTCTTATGTGAGTGGGAAAAGCTACCCTCAATAACCTAACCCTCCGTATGTTGGGTACCCTCCATCTGGATTACAGTTTCCTCCATCATCCCATCCTCCTACGGCAGGGGGGAAACCTGTTGTTGGTATACCTCAATATGATAACTTGACTAATTATAGTCCTCCTTATCCTGGAATGGTTTCCAGTGTTTGGAAACTTACTTTAGCGATTCAACTTGGTTCTTTTTGGGATCGATTGCTGAATCCTCAAACTGTACCATCTTCATCACAAATTCCTACCTATCCATTAACACCTCAATAAGCTCAAATACATGTGAGCCAACCTTTACATCCTATTCCAATGGTGTGTGGTTCTCCCCAGATCCTGGTTAGTTAACTTGTACAAGTTCCCTGACCCTCTCAACCGCTTGCGCAAGGTACTCCTCAAGTTTTGGTAGGTCAAATTCTTCAAGATTTGGCACAGTCTTAATTGAACCCATACCAGGGGGAAATGCAAACCCCTATCGGGAAACATTATGGACTAAATCAAGCGCCTTTTCAAGGCCAACAACTCCAAACCCAACCATTCTAGCAACTTTATCGTCATCCTGAGGCTGGGAAACAAACTCACTTGTATGTTGGTTATTAGAACCCTCCATATCTTGGTAAGAAGGTTCCTTATTATCAGAACCCTCCATATCCTGGTAACCAAGTTCCTTATTATCAGAACCCTCCATATCCTGGTAACTAGGTTCCTTATTATCAGAACCCTCCATATCCTGGTAATAAGGTTCCTTATTATTAGAACCCTCCTTAACTAGGAATGCAAGTGCCTGTTGCCCAGGCTATCCCTTCATATCCAGGTAATCTACCTCCAGACTTTAATAGACAATTGCCTTTTGTGGCTACTCTTGAATTACTAGATTTAAATCAGCTCACTAATGACCCCATTGCTCATTCGCCATGGTGGCTGATTATTCCCACTAAGTTTGCTTATGATACCCCAAAATTCAACGGGAATTTTGGAGAAGACCTGTCGATGCATGTTATGACGTATCATCTATGGTGTTCATCCAACTCCCTTAATGATGATTCCATTTGAATTCATCTTTTCCATTGAACGTTTACGAGTACCGCAACTAAATGGTATATTGAGTTACCTAGAGTGTCATTTCACAATTTCAGCACTTCAACCACCACCTTCCTCACACATTTCCAGTTACCCATCAGATATGAAACTGGACGAAACTATTGACTAACTTCAAAAAATCAGACTCTACCCACATTTCAAATCACATTCGTGAGTGGAAGCGTCGTCGCCGGTTGGTTAAGACTTATGTTCTCGATTAGTTGTTAGTGGAATGGTTTGTTAAATCTATGTTAGCTCCCATAACAGAAGATGTGGCCAAAGGTGAATTCGTGACCAAAGAGAAAGTTATTAATCATGCTCAATATTTAGATCTGGTTTATACCCAATCAAGCACACTCTATGATAAGATACCAAATGCTTCAAGACCTTAAAATATTGTTCCTCCTCCACCTGGTAAAGAATCTCATGCTGCCGATGGCATTATTGATTCTTCCAGTTAGCAGTCGACGAGTAAACCATCTGGTATTTCTCTCACTGCTACTGCACAAAACCATCAATACCATCCTCCTCGGCTTCTACTTCCAAGATAAATTTAATTTCATTTGATAAAGGAAAGTATCAACAACAACCTAGAAGCAAGAAGAAAGGCAAAGGTAAGAAAAATAATGATTACTTATTGGAGGATAAACAAACAAATTTATCTTCCGATGAGAAATGAAAGCCTCGATATCCATGCTTGATCTGTAATGAGGATCACTTCACACGTGATTGTCCAAACCGTGCTGAAGTGAACCAATTTCTTAAATCATACACTTCTCCTGTTGTGTTGACTGACTCGTTTCCCAATCAGGAGACTCATATGGTTTCTCGGGACGCTTCTTCCTCTAACACGGTTTTGATGCTTTCCTCCTCAAAGATGAAATTTGATGTCATGGTGGCCACTCAAAATAAGGGCTATGGTAATGAAAATCGATCAAACGGTCAGGTTGTTGATAAACTTTCCAGTTTGGTAACACCTTCATCTAATCTTGTTCCACCTTCGGTTCCTACAAAATTGACTATCAAGCTTCCTAAGGGTGTTATCCATTAGTCTGCTTTCAACCCTTATTCAAGAGCTGCCCATAATTATAACGTAGTTGAAGACTTGGCTTAGTATCCATCATTTATGTCAACTCTTGAGGTGATGCAAAACCGCCCCACCCAAAAGAAGGCCTTGTTGTCAACTATCAGAGGTGTGGATCCATTGGATTCCGACCTAGTGGTTTTATCTCATGAAAAATATACCCCTCGACTTCCAGCTCAGTTAGATTTTATGATTCAGGTAATTTTCCATGGTAAGAACATTAATTGTGTTATTGTTGATGAGGAAGCCTCGACCCACATCATGTCCATGTCTTGTTGGAAGGCAATTGGTTCACCCCAACTGAGTTGATCAACCGACACATTAAAATCCTTTGATCGAAGGACATGTAAACCTTTTGGGATTCTAAATTCCCTCCAACTGGAACTCGGGGGAAAAAATGTCTCCGTTGAAGTAGAAGTTATTAACGGACCTCTTGATTATAATATTGTACTAGGACGTACATGGGTTTATGCTATGGCTACCATCATTTCGACTTGCTTCCAAATGATCTCCTTTCCTCATAAAGGCGGGATCGTGGGCATAGATCAACTCAAATTTTTCGCCTCTGATTCCAATGTTGTTGGAAGCGTCCCTCTTGTAGGGGAAGCCCTACATTCATATCAACAAGTTGGATTTAGATTATTGAAGGATTCATCGCTTATGGGAACATTTTCCCTCCCTCCTCCTCTCCTTCCTGACTCCTCCCCTTTCGGTTTCTTATATCAATATGATATCATCCTCTATGATCCTGGCCGATCCATGGATTGTACATGATGAAACTGAAATCCAAAGTTTTGGCGACCGAATGCTGCTTAGCCCCGTTGAGAAAGATTACACAACCATCTATTCGGCTTGTGCAACCCATACCTTTTCTTCGATGAATTGGGTAGATCAATCACTGGATTATGGCACACCCTCTAATCCTTTATCAAGCATATTCTCTACCGATGAAATCATCATGCAGATCATGATGTCAAATGATATGCCATGGGATGGACATCATCATCATTCCTCCTTACCAGTTACCATTGAAGAAGTTCTCAATGGTGTGTAGCTACCTAATTTTGTCGAACCCTTTATGAATTCTGTCTCCATTCATGAGATCGACTCTAAAAAGAACCTTTCAAATATTGAAGAAATGATTCGTCTCAATATTTCAATTAATCCAGGAATAGTTGAAAATATATACATCAGAGCATCTTGTTCTTCATCTTAAATTGAGATTTATCGAGCCCTTTTTCGTGAGTTTAGAGATGTTTTTGCCTGGACATAGGAAGAAATTCCAGGTATCGACAAAAAGATAGTGGTGGATGAAATTAAGACGTGTTTTCATGCCAAACTCGTCCAACAGTGCCTTCGTCTGATCCATCCCAAGAAGGTTGTCGAGATAAAAGCTGAAATCGAAAAACTTTTGTGGGTTGGTTTCATATACTTTATTCCTTTAACTAATTGGGTATCAAATGTTGTCCATGTCATGAAGAAATAGGGCACGATCTAAGTATGTGTTGATTATTGGGATGTAAATCGTGCTTATCCAAAAGACAACTACCCGATCTCGTTTATTGACCATATTGTTGATGACTGCACTGGCTGCAAGATTTATTCATTCACGGATTGGATTATTTGGCTATAATAAAATCAACATTCTCCCAGAGGACCAACCTAAAACTGCATTTATTTGTCCCTCGGGTACTTTTTCTTATAGAAAGATACCTTTAGCTGAAATTTGGCCCTCTGTTGCAGATCTGAACTTTAATTAGTGTTGACTTTCTTCTCTATCCTTTGACTAGTTTTGACTTTGATTTATTGAGGTTAGAAAGTTTAGAATCTTTCTGGAATATTTTGATTGTATTATTGATGAACCAAATCTCTCTCTCATAAAGAAATATTGGTTGGGTTTTCCCCTTGTGGGTTTTCCCTATTTGCTAGCTTAATTTATGGTGTCTTTTGTTTCTTGATTTTACTATTCATTGTGATATCTATTTCTCAATTAATGAAAGTGAATGGTTAAATTTTTTATGTATAAATGTTTAATGATTGGAATGTTATAAGAAGGTTGGTTGTATCATTGGAAGTAATTATCACTTTTGAAAAATATACTAGTCTTGACCGCACTAGAAATTCAACATGAGTCACTTGGCACTTCTTTTTTAGTTGCTCTAAGCCTAGGCCTGATATGACCAACCTAACCTACGACTAATTTTTACCGTATGAATAATATTTCCTCTTTGTAAAATAATTTCTCCTTGCATGTATAACCCATACAATACCTTTGTATGTTCAATCTTCTATGAATTTTGCAATGTACAATACTTAAAAATTGGTCTTCAAAGGTTGTACTTTGATACAATGTTAAATTTCTAACCCTAGTAACTTGTTACTTCCTAGCAGATGAAAAAATATTGAATAAAAAGTACTACTAATATTTTAATATGTAAAAGTAAATATAAAAACAAAAGAAAAATCATACACCAACCTCACACATGCACACCAAGATATTCTACCCTTCAAATAAATCCTTCATTCATTAAATTCATAATTTACAAGGGATCCCTTCCTAGAAAATGGTCCACTAAGGAAAATACAAATACAATAAGCTTGGAATTAATCCAATTGATAAAGCCGTATATTTGTCGTTTGATTATGCTTGATTGATTTTGATCTCCCTTGCTACTCCTTGTAACTTCCTCGAAACCTACACACTTGAATGGAAGTCATTCTTCACTTAGTCACCGATATCTCAATCTTACTATGTCTTGTGCTCAAGATGTGTGTCTTCTCCCTTAGCCTAGCCTTATTTTTATAAGTTTGAATTATTGACTAAATCCACAACCCTAATATCCAAAGTGATTAACGATTTAGATTAAATCATAACATCACTCGAGATCAACGATTAAGATTCACCTAATTCAATAACACAAATAACCTTTGCATTCCATTTGATTGACTCACTTTACCTTACAATATTCAATTACTTTAATAATTAAAGTAATTGCTAATCTTAAGGGTTAATTAGGTGAATTCATATGCTTAGACACATGCATGTGAAGAAGTTCTTGCTTGAGATACAAACATAAACATACATGATATGGAGTTAATGGTGTTTCATGGAAAAATCTAGTACAATGTTGAAATTGATTTTCTCACATTATAATGCATATAAGTCATTGGAGGAGAAAGGAATTTAGCAAGGTTATTTCTAGCACCAATTAGAATGTCTAGATTATGACTTTGACATTGTGTTTTTATAAAGAGTCAAACAATGGCTTCTATGATGCTATATTTTCTAACCATTATTATTGGGACCTTGCCTTCAATCCACATTCAATGGTTATTAGCCATAACCATTCTTAATCATCCATATAAAAAAAGCACACGCTCAAACTATTTTGAGAGACCCTAAATTTAGAAATATAATTATGACATAAGTGATTTGAATTTTCAAATATGATGATTCCATCATTCAGATCCTTGTAGTAAGCACAAATTCCAAACAAAGTCAACATCTAACAATATAACATTAACTGTTATAATTATATTTTTCACACTAGTCATCACAACGGACCTAGTGATGTAACTTTGTCGAGATCACACGTTATTGCCCCAAAAAAGCATACTTTAAGCTTAATCACTTTTTCCCTAAGGAAAAGGGAAATTGGCCACTTGTTTCCTTCCTACAAACCTATGACTACTCCTAGATCCTTCTATATTTGGAGAGTTATGAGGAGATCAACAAAGGATGAGTTGTATGATGCATCGTAAGATTTAGAACATGTGCATGACCCAATTTTTCCAAGTTCCATGCCAAGAACCTATCTCTTTTCCACCTCCATCATTCCTACAAAGAGGGGCTACATGGGAGAAAGGAAATTTTTAAGAAACCCCCCGAAACTTATATGTATGATAAATGGGCGAATCCCATGGTACATAGGAAAATGTATAGGATATTTTTATCAATAATATAATATGTGTATATAAAATTTTGATGAATCCTTCACTAAATTACAAAATCTATAAAATGTTCGAAAATATTTCACTAAATTATAAAACATTATAAACTCTTGGAAAATATTTCACTAAATTATAAAACATTGTAAACTCTTGGCGAATGCTTTAATAATGTATAGAAGCATCAAATAATAGGAAAATAATTCATTAAACTATAACATACTCATTTTCCATGTTTGGGAAAAAAAATCATCATGGGTTGCACTTGTTGGGGTTCTTCCTACACACTCTTAGAAATCCTTGTATATGATTTTATCTTTTTTTACTACAAAAGTGTTGTTGCATCCCAAGAGACAACCAATTGGAGAGGCACCATCAAGGGTGTGCAATGTTGAATTATAAAGGTTCTTTTGCTCAAACTAGTTCTTGAATCATAAATGTAGCTGACCTATGCTCTATGTATTTTATATTATACATGCTTCACATGAAAATAAGGTCTATGAATAGCCATCTCAAAGTCATGATACTTTACATCAAATTATTTTTCTTTCTCATACATTGCTTCTCTAATAGCGATATACTTTTCTAATTCCTTAGATTCAGATAAACCAATTTTTTAAGGATTTGGTGCTTCATCACCATACATGTGTCTTTCACCTCCTTCCTTAACCATAGCTATTGTTATAGTTGTTTCACTTTATTCTACAATTTGAACTCTAACAATAGTCAACTAGCACATAGTTCCTTGATATTGCATAAAATTAAAAATGATATTAACTAGGAGATAAATATCCATTGAAACTTAATTTCCTACATGATAAGCAAAAAGTAATAACACAAGCTCATCAAAATTCCATAATTGTTGAGGTCAAATAAATAACACATAATTCTCAACAATAGCCTTTTCAAGTTCATTACTTGGTAGAACATGTCCAAAACAAGGATCAAGAAGGGATTTTTTCACTTTAAGGATGATAGTACAATAAACATTCTCTCATCCTCTATTAACTATACATGATCCCTTTTTATTCTTGGCACGAAAAGTATGTTATGCAACCAAATCAAAACAGAAGAAAAGATAGATCAATGACTCAAATATTACCCTCGTCGAAGGGGCAACCTATTATACATCACATAAATGAACAATTATTCGATGATATAAATGAAAAGACCTCCTTGGTATATATAGGAGTCTAAGGGGTCATAATATAATTGGAGCCTACATAACAAAAATAATGTAAGGGCACAATAATAACAATAGTGGGCTTCTATGGGGCACAAACATAAAAATAAAAATAAAGCGGCTACACTAACAATAAAAATAAAGGGGTTACACTAGTATTGTAGGGACCTAACATGCCCCTCTCCTTCAAAAAAAGTGTTGTCCTCAACCCTTGAGTAGTTTTGGGTGCTTCTGTATAAAATTATCACCCTCCCATGTGGAATATTCAATAGGTAAGTCCTTCCACTTAATGAGATACTATGAAATTAATCGATTATGTAGCTATCGAGTTCTTGTTTCCATGACTACTTCTAGATCCAATATGATTTTTCCTTCCTCGTCAATTTCTGGCAAAATTGTTTGAACTAGGAGCTTATCACTAATAACCTTCTTTAAGCATGAAATAGGGAACACTGGGTGTACTTAGGAAAATGCAGGCAACTCCAATTTGTATGCCATAGTACCAATCTTTTGCAACACCTTGTAAGGACCATAATAATTGGGTGATAATTTATTATCCTTCTTAGTGTTGAAAAGTGTAGCAAGAAAGTCTCAATTTGACTTTGCCTTGGTCAAAT
This sequence comes from Pinus taeda, assembly GCA_000404065.3. NCBI lineage: Eukaryota > Viridiplantae > Streptophyta > Pinopsida > Pinales > Pinaceae > Pinus > Pinus taeda. The sequence continues at coordinate 249,850 of APFE030575326.1, forward strand.
TGAGAAAATTCAAATCTCCACATCAGTAGACAACTTGGAGGTAGTTAACTGAGGTGGCTTGGCTCTTGTCACTCAGTTAGCTCAGTAAATTTTAGTTAAGGGATTGGAGTTTAGTTATGCATGTGTAATTTCTAATTTGTAGCAAACCAATTCAATTATTTCCAGTTGTATTCAATTAAATTAGTTCTAACTGTTGATAGAACTAGTTGGAGGTTAGTTGTGCAATGGGACAACAATATAACTCGATGATAATCTAGTTAACTGATTAATCAACCAAAAATATCTAGTGCATGTAGAGAATTCAAGTTCATTAGTTGTGGTGGAGATTCCAAGGAAGTGTAATATTAATTGTAGACTAGTCTTGAGTGTACACGTGTTGCATGTAGTCAGAAATCCAACCTTGGGAATTGGAAAATAAATTGGAGAAAATTTCCTTAAAAGTAGGGGCCTAATTCCTCAAGATTGTGCAAGTAAATAGGGGCTCAAGTACAGGATAAAATTGACTAAGTTTGGTTTAGAGCTTCTCATTGAGCAGAGAGAAAGGTTATTCACTTATAGGTTGAGCTCAGAGCGACCTATTGTAATACATTCTATTTTCATCTGATTAATGCAAGCATGATTAAGGGGTTTTTTTTAGTTAGTTTCCCTTAGATAAATTTGTGCATTTGTGTATGTGATTGATGCATGTTTATGAATTTTGTTCTAAATTGTGAATTAATTTCCATAGTAGAGTAGTTGAGAAGAATTGTGTGATTTAGATTAAATTTCTTGAGCAATTGCAATTCTATCACCATATTTTTACATGGTATTAGAGCATGATTCACATTAGAACAATAATTTATAAGTTGGTCCTCAGGAGGTTCGAATTTGCAGCTTCAGTGTAGCAAGATTTCTTCAAAGTTGGGAGAACGACCTTCAACAAACTAAGATTAAAGTATGCCTTGGAAGGCAACTCGAATTTCATTGCATGGAAGGATCATATGGAGGAAGTTCTTAATGACAATGGATTGTTGGATTATCTCAAGACAAACATTCCAAAACCAGGATCAACTGATTCTTAAAACCTAGCCCAATGGAAGAAAGATGTAGCCAAGGTGAGGAGAATAATCTTGGAGGGAGTGCGAGACCACATTGTCTCACATATACATGGGAAAGAAACTCCTTTCTCAATGTGGAAGGCACTGACTGAGCTATTCAAGAATAGGAGTGACCATATAAAGTTGGACCTCAAAGACAAACTTCAAAACATCAAGATGCAAAAGATTGATACTATTCCGCATTATCTCACCAGATTTACAAAAGTACGGGATGAGGTTGGAGGGGTTGGTGTGAATGTTGCAGAAGATGACCTGGTGAGCCTAAATCTTTTAGGCCTTCCAAAAAGCTGGCATAACTACCAGGACTTGGTAAATGGGAGGGAGAAATTACAAAATTGGGAACACTTATGGTCTGATTTAGTATAAGAAGAGATTATGCGAAATACCAGAGATGGAAGTTCATCCAAGGGAGAGGATGAAGAAAATTTTGCATTGGTTGGAAAGGGAAAGAAGGAAAAAGGGAATAAATCTTGAACCAAACCAGAATCTATCCAAGGGGGAAGAAGGAAGACTTGTCCAAAATGAAATTCTTCAATTTTCATGAATTTGGGCATTATGATACAAAGTGTCCACACAAAAAGTCTAGCAAGAATAACTTAGGAGGAGAAGCAGGTGAAGCATTGGCTTCAAAGTTCAAGCTAGACTTCACCCTGATCACATTTATGGCCAGCACTATGATGAAGAGTGTGTGGTACTTGGATTTAGGTGCCTAGTTCCACATGATAAGGTTTAAAGATATTTTCAGTGACCTCGAGGAGAAAGCTCTTGAGATGCATATTGAGATTGGGGATGATGGAAGTTACAGTGCTACCAGGATTGGTATAATAACCTTTAAGAGGGAGTCTAGATCCCCTCTTCTCCTCAAAGATGTCATGTTTTTTCTAAGACTAAATAAGAAGCTCATCTCTGTAGTAGTTTTGGAATACCACAACTATGATTTAATCTTTAGTAAAGGTAAAGCGTTTCTGAGGCACATATCAACTGGACAAGTGAAGCAAATCGGGGTTCATGTGAAGAACCTATATAAACTTGATGTGGAATATTGTGCTGCATTAAGCAGTAAAGTAGAGAAAGTGCAAAGTCACGATGTCAGTGAAATATGACACATGAGATTGGGCCATATACATCATGGTGCCTTAAATATTATGCAGTGAATAACCACTAGTCTCCCTAAAGGTTCACTTGAGCAACATGATGTTTGCTAGGGTTGTACCTTAGGGAAGTATGTGAAATCTGCATTACATGATTGGGAGAAAAAAGCACATGCAACATTGGAGAGAGTCCACTCTGATGTTTTTGGACCCTTCTCGATAACCTCCACTGCCATACGTAAGTACTATGCTATTTTTATTGATGAGTTCTCAAGGAAGTGCTGGATCTTCTTCATGTGGAAGAAGGATGAGACATTCTCAAAGTTTGTAGAATTTAAGGAACTAGTTGAGAAAGAGACCAACAAGAAGGTGAAGGATCTTAGGAGTGAAAATCGAGATGAGTATGTTTCAAATGACTTCGAGGATTTATGTGTGAAAGAATGATTTTGAAGAGAGCTCACAACACCCTAGAACCCATAGTAGAATGGGGTAGCTGAGAGAAATATTAAAAGCATTGTGGGAGCTACGAGAGCTATGCTACATGACCAAGACCTTCCTTTACATTTATGGGCAGAGGCATGTAACACAATAGTCTACTTGCAAAACTAGAGTCCTCATCGGATTCTTGGTATGGTTACACTATAGGAGGATTTCTCAGGGAGAAAGCTGGATGTGCCTCACATCATAATTTTTGGATCCTTTGCTTACTACCATGTCTCCAAAGATTCGAGGAAGAAACTTGAGCCAAAAATAGAGTTGGGATTTTTGTGGGTTACACTGAAACTCCACACAAAAAATGGGTGTACTTACCTTCCCTCATAATGAAAGTTGTGCGAAGGTACGTAAGGTTTGATGAGGAGAAAACAATTAGATTCTCTCTTGGAGGGAGATTTAGATCCCTCCAGAAGAAGAACTTTTAGCTCCAAAGGAGGAGCCTCAGAAGGAGCCAAAATAAGTTGTGGAGAAACCACAAACGGAGGAGCAGAGAGGAGGCAAAGTGGATAAATCCATTCAAGCATAAACATATAAAGAAGGTAGAAAAAAAACCGGGGAAGATTATATATTGGTGCAGGATGTGAGGGAGAATGTGGGAGCTCCTTCAAATTTGTGCAGGAAAAGGAGGTAACCTAAGAGGTACATTGGCTACATGGCTCTAATGACTGAGCTTGTATAGAATAAGCCATCTCCTTTTGAGGAAGTAGATGAGAAACTAGCTTGGGTTGGTACAATAGTGGAAGAATATGAATCTATCATGAAGAATAGTGTTTGGGAAGTGTTCCCAAGACCAATAGCTAAATCAGTTGTGGGTTCGAGATGGATCTTTAAGGTTAAGCATGAAGCAGGTAGAAGCATAGAGAAGTATAAGGCCAAATTTTTGGCCAAAGGATTATCTCAAGTTGAGGGAACTAGTAATGAGGAAACCTTTTCTCCCGTACCAAGGTATTCATATATTAAATCAATTCTTGCACTGCCTGTGAAGATTGTGTGGAAGATCTACCAGATGGACGTAAAAACAACATTTCTCAATGGTTTTATTAAGGAATAAGTGTACATCGAGCAACCATAAGGTTTTGAGACATTTGGTTGGAAGTCTCATGTGTGTAAACTTAGGTGAGAATTGTACGGTCTCAAACAGACACCCCAAGCTTGGTACACTTAGATCGCTAGTTATCTCACTGGATTGGGCTTCACCAAAAGTGAAGCGGATGTGAACCTCTATCATATTTTGGTAGAAGGTAAATTTATTATCAATATTTTATATGTTGATGATTTAATATTGATAGGTGATGAACAACTGATAAGCTCTTTCAAGGAGGACCTTATAAGGGAATTTGAGATGAAAGACATGGGTCTCATGCACTACTTCCTTGGGCTAGAATTACGGCAAGGTGATGGGGAACTATTTGTGTCTCAAGGAAAGTATGACATTGAGATACTGTAGATATTTCACATGGAAGTTGTAAGCCCATGGAGACACCTCTAGAAACCAACTGGAGGAAGGAGAATACTACTTTAGGTGAAGAGATTGATGCTACCATTTATCGACAGCTAGTGGGCTCATTGATGTATCTTGTGAACACCCAACCAAATATGTGCTATGTAGTCAACCAACTGAGCCAAGATATGGTTAGGCTGACCAGATTATATTCGAAGGCAACTAAGCATGTCTTACGGTACCTCAAAGGCACTACATAATATGGATTATGGTACAAATAGATAGAGGGAGTGAAGTTGTGTGGATTCATAGATGCAGATTGGGAAGGGAGTCCATCTAAGTGAAAGAGTACATTATGTGGAATTTTCAGCATTGGGTCCACAACAATTTCTTGGTACAACAAGAAGTAAAGGTCTATGGTGCTCAACCCTGCAGAAGATGAATACATGGCTACAAGTCAAGAAACATGTGAGGTGATCTGGAGGAGAAAGATACTTGTGGGACTGTTTGGTTGGGAGATGGATCCAACTGTGATCTATTGCGATAATTAGAGTTGCATTAAGCTCTCTGAAAATTTGGTATTTCATGATTGATCCAAGCATATATATATCTGGTATCATCATTTACGAGATTGTGTGCAGAGGAGGAAAATGTTGCTACAATACATTCTGACAAAGGAACGCGATGTTGACATCTTAGCAAAGGCTTTGTCAAGAGGAAAGTTTGAATTCTATAGGTGCAGTATAGGGGTGGTTGATAAACCCTTTCTTGCCAAGAGGGAGTGTTGAGAAGTGTAGCAAGAAAGTCTCAATTTGACTTTTCCTTGGTCAAATTGAGAAAATTTGAATTTCCACATCAATAGACAACTTGGCAGTATTTAATTGAGGTGACATGGCTCTTGTCACTCAATAAGATTAGTAAATTCGAGTTAAGAGATTGGAGTTCAGTTATGCATGTGTGATTTCTAATTTGTAGCATTCCAATTTAGTTATTTCTAGTTGTATTAAGTTAAACTAGTTATAACTATTGATAGAACTAATTGGAGGTCAATTGTGTAGTGGGACAATAGTTTAACTTAGTGATCATCCAGTTAACTTATCAATCAACCAAAAATAGCTAGTGCATGCAAAGAATTTAAGTTCCCTAGATGTGGTGGAGATTCCAAGGCAGTGTAACAACAATTGTAGAATAGTCTTGAGTGTATAGGTGTTGCACGTTGTCAAAGATCCAACCTTGGGAATTGCATAATAAGTTAGAGGAAAATACATAAAAAATAGGGGTCTGATTCCTCAAGATTTGCACAAGGAAATAATGGCTCAAGAAGAAGCAAAAATTGAATAAGTCTAGGTCAGAGCTTCTCATTGAGCAGAGAGAAAGGTTATTCACTTGCAAGTTGAGCTTAGAGTGAGAAAACAATTGTAATACATTATCTATTCATTTGATTAATGAAAGCAGGCTTAAGGGGTTTTTACCAGTTGGTTTTCCGTAGATAAATCTATGTAGTTGTGTATGTGATTGATGCATGCTTGCGAATGTTGTTCTAAATTGTGAATTAATTTCCGCAGAGCAATAGAGTAGAATTATGTCTCTTGATTTATATTAAATTTCTTGAGTAATTGCAATTCTATCACCATATTTATACACTTAGCTTGCTTGAGGGACATTTTTTTGTATGGTTGTAGCCATAAAAATACCTAGTCGCCTATATTAAAACTTGTTTCACTGCGATGCTGATATGTCTGTTGTTTCATTAGATTCTACGCCATAATGAGGTTGTCCTTTAAGAGTTGGAGAACTTGTTGTTGATGTTCGATGTGATCTTCCACTGCTTGAACCTTAGACTTTTCTCTTAAAAATGATGTGATGGATGGTGGATGATATCCATAAAGTGCCATAAATGAGGTCTTTTTTGCTACTGTATGGAAGGAAGTGTTATACCACCATTCAATCAAAGGTAACTACTTGACCCATTGTGTTTGTTTATCTGATACAAAGAAACAAAGATATCCTTCCAAACATTTGTTCACTATCTCAGTTTGTCTGTCAGATTGAGGATATAAGATGAGTTATGAGCTAATTGGGTACCAAGACAAGAAAATAATTCCATCCAAAAATTCCCAGTGAAAATGGGATATTTGTCACTTACAATAATCTTTGTGTTTCCATGTAGCTTTTGAATTGTTTCCATAAATGAAATAACAATTGTACTGGCTTTAAAAGGATGAGATAATGCACAAAAGTGTTCATACTTAGTAAGTCGATCAACTACCATCATGATGACACTCTTTCATTCGAAATTGGGTAAACATGTGATAAAATCCACTGAGACCTCCTCCCAACACTGACTTGGAATAGCTAGAGGTTGTAACGGACCTAGGGTCTTAATTATCTCAACTTTATTTTGTTGGCAAACCAAACATTCTACCAGAAACTTCTGAATATCAGATTTAAGGCCGTCCCAAAAAATTTCCTTCTTGACCCTGTGGTATGCTTTTAAAAATACCAAGTGCCATTTCCAAAAGAATATTTTGTTGAGTTGGGAATTCTTACATAGATATACGTGATCTTTGTACCATAGTGAGTCATTTTTTTTAGATAAAGGTATCAAATGTACTGAGATCTTGTTGCAACTTTTGAATAAGTGTCCACACCTCTTCATCAATATTTCATTCCTCCCTTGCTTTAGTTATCTAGTCAGGCTGGATAATAGAAATGGCATAGAGCAATGATTCCACATCCTCATCCCTTCTTGAGAGTGCATCTACAACAACATTTTTCTTCCCTTTTTGGTAGATTATTTCAAAGTCATAACCCAACATATTAGTGACCCATTTTTGCTACTATTCTGAAGATAATCTTTGTTCCAAAAATTATTTAATACTATCATGATCTGTTTTTACCTTGAATTGTTTTCCCATGAGGTAAGGGTGCCATTGATTTAGTGCATGTGGTATTTCCAACATTTCCTTCTCATAAATATGTTTGTGTAAATACTTTCCCTTGATTGGTCGAATTTCAAAAGAAATGGGTCTTCCTTCTTGCATTAAAACAACACCAATTCCATTTCCCGAGGCATCACATTACGCCATAAGGTTTTTATGAAGTCTGGAGTAGGTAAAACCAGAGCTTGGCACATTGATTCTTTAATATTTTCAAAATACTTAGTTTCTTCTAGACTCCAAAAAGATGCATCTGAGGTGTTGCTATTTTCCCATAATTCCTAAAAAACTTGTGATAATACCATGTCAACTCAAGAAATCCTCGAAGACACTTTAGGTTTGTGGGGATTTTCCATTCTTTAATGGATTTAATTTTGTTAGGATCTACCTTAACACCCTCATGAGATACAATATGACCAAAATATTCCACCTCTTGTACACAAAAACATTTGGAGGTTTTTGCATACAATTGTTTCTCCTCTAATAGTTTGAGCATACTATCAACATAGTGAACATGATCCTTCCAATAATTTTTGTAGATTAGTATATCATAAAAAAGTACTAAAACAAATTTTCTAAGGAAGGGTTTGAAAATAGAATTCATCAAACCTTGAAATTTGGAAGGTGCATTAGTAAGGCAAAAAGGCATGACCAAAAATTCATAATGACCTTCATGGGTTTTGAATGTTGTTTTAAGAATATCTTCTGTCTTCATTGTAATTTGATAATATCTTGAATGAAGACCCAACTTGGTGAATTAAATTGCTCCATGTAATTCATCCAACAATTCATCAATGTCACAAATGGGAAATTTATCTTTAATAATGAGGTTGTTGAGCTCCCTATAATTCAGACACATATGCGATGATCCATCCTTCTTGTGTACCAATACTACTGGTGCAGAGAAAGAACTTTGTCTAGGTAAAATTATACATGCCTCTAGCATTTTTGCAACCATACATTCAATTTCATTCTTTTTGGAATAGGGATATCTGTAAGGTCTAATGTTTAGAGGAATGTTTCCTGGAATCAAGTGAATAACATGATCATGATCACGAATAGGTGGGGGGCCTTAGGGAGTCTAAAATACCTTGGAATGATTGTCCAAGATTCTTTGTAGATATGGAGAAACAAATGATTTTGATGTTTGAACATCTAGTGAGCATAATTGTGCAATTATGCCTCGTTGTTCTTTCTTCTAAAGCTTTGTCATGCCATTAGAGATGATTATCTTCACCGGTTTCCTTGCGATGCCTTGTAATTCAATTTCCTTTCCTTCACAAGAAAATTTCAAGAAAAGTCCTTGAAAATTAAAAGCTATCGTCCCCAAAGATTGTAAACATTGGACTCATAATAGAACAACAACAACATCCATTGGAACATATAGCATTAGAATATTCAATACATATTCCCCCATGGTTATATTTATATTATGACATTTCCCTGATCAATTTATAGTTCCTCCATTTGAAATTGTCACTTGATGCTCTGGTGTTGGATATAGAAAGCAATTCAATTCCTCGACTATCTTACAATGAATAAAATTATGGGTACTACCAGAATCAATCAACACTATTACCTTTTTTTTTCTTCATTTATCCTTTTATCTTGAGAGTTTGAGGAGTGGTCATTCCTACCAATTCATTACAAGATATGGTTGGATTAATTTCTTCTTTCTCTAGGGTTGGTTCTTGGTGTATATCCTCTTCTTTTGATGTTTCTTGTTTCTTTTCTTCCTCCACTTCACAATCTATGTAAAATAATTTCTTCTCAACACACTTATGACTCTTAGTGTATTTTATATCACAAATGTAACAAAACCATTTTTCTATTTTTTCCTCCAATTTTTGTGGTGTCATCCTTGTAGGTGGTGGTAGGCTAGAAGCAACAACACTTCCATCTTCATAGTTGTGAGTGGTACACTTCCTTGTTGCCATAATTTTACTTTTAGATTTTCTTACCTCCTTTAATTCCTTTTCCAATGAATTAGGTTCCCAAATGAGAACCTCATGTTGGATGTTATCCTTTAAAGTGCCTATGAAGACATCAATCCTATGCTCCTTTGTAATATCTTTTACCTTGATATTCAATTTTTGGAAGTCCTCAATGTGTGCCACCATTGAACCCTTTTGTTTGATATTTATCAATTGGATAAAAAAGGCATTTCTCTTTGTATCCTCATAATATGCTACGAATTATTCTACAAAAATTGTCCAAGTGATCATTGATTTATGAGAACAAAGCCATCGATACCACAAAAACTGATTTTGTTCTAATTCTAAATATAAAGATGCAATGCACACCTTTTGTGTGTGTGAGACCTCCTGTAGATCAAAAAATTGTTCCATCTATATATTATCCATGTTACCAGATTCTTGCCATCAAACTTCCTCATATTTATATTTGGAATGTGGTGGGTCTTAAACTAAACATTGGAATATCTACAATCATAATTCATATTCCTTTTGTACTCATCATGATTTTCATGGATTACCTTATCACCACTGGGAAGCCTTCCTTCCAACAACTTTGTCAACTCTTCCAACTTGACATTCATCGTGTCCATGTCTACTTTAAAAACTCCCATGCCTGTTTTTAAACCATTCATCTTAGCTTCTAGTTCATTTTTGGTTACTCCTTGTGAGAGTGAAATTTGTTGAACTTGGTCTCGTAATTTTGATATATCATGATGTTGTATTTCTTCCTCTTCTTCAGGCGTCATAGTAGAGATTTTTGGTTGCTTACTAGGTGTATCCTTTTTTTTTTGTTTTTGTTTTTTGTTTCAAGGCATTTTTGAATAAAAAAATGATATCTATGCTCCACTATTCCCTTTGAATCAATTGAAACTAATTTTCAAACAAAAGTTACGCAAAATTAAAAAAAAATACACACCTTTTTCTTTCTTTTAGGAGCTTGATTTTGAAACTTTGTAGCTCTCTAATTTCAACCTCCCAAGGTCTGAAATTTCATATTGTGGTAGCCCTCCAAGTTTTCTTTCCAATGCCACAAGTCAGACCGAGATTGGACTCTTCAAGATAAATTTATGCCAAATCTCCCACAATGGCATGGTTATGGACTAGTTCAGTAGAGAAAACTTGTATGGGATTCCACGTGTCACTATTTTAGTCTTCAACCCTTAAATTGACACATAAGACACTACAATTTGTGAAATTTCAGTCACATTTTACTAAATTCAAATCTGATGCTAGAAGAGGAAGTTATGGTGATTTTACCTAGGTCACGTGTTTGAGACTAAATTATGGAGCATGCAGAAACCTTAAATTCTTCGGAACAAATCTTAGAAAATATAGCAAAAAAAGATCTTATTTTTTTACACAAAGTTCACCAAGATTTGGGCTCCACGTGGTTGAAATTTCGGCATATGAAGCCTCAAATAAAAAAAAGTTATAATGAAAATTCTTAGATGGTTGGTTTGAAGCACCAAAAACCTAGAATCCAAATCTCTGATACCAAATGTTATACAACCAGATCACAAAATAGAAGAAAATATAGATCAACGAATTGAAAATTAGCCTCTTTGAGGGATAAACCTGCTATAAATCTATTGGGATGGGGTCCCCTGGGTCAGTTTTGGGGTAAAAGCCCAAATTTCGATGTAAAGTTGATAAAAAGATGTAAAGTCTTTGCGAAATGTGGATGTGGAGCATGTAGTTAGTTAGAAGTCAAAAAGGGTTTTTACCCTCATTTATGTAAACTTGAGTCGGCTTTGGAAGATATACCCATGGCATGTGGACCATGGGATTGTATAAATAGGTGTGTCTTAGAGAGTCTAAGGCAGATTTATGTCTTTGTCTATGGGTACGCAGAAGGAGTCTAGCGAGTTAGCATAGAGAAGTAAGTCTTAGAGGAGGAAAAGGCTCTGCAGTTGAGTGCGCAGAGGCCTAGAGTAGTATCCATAGCTGAGTGTGCAGACCCTTGCAGATGAGTGCGCACAGAAGTTTTGAGTTTGTAACCTTATATTGAATATCAATAAAGAAGACCGTTGGGGAAATTCACATGTTTTATTTGTTTCTCTCTATTGTTTATGATTGCGATATATGATGTAATGAATAATGTATTTATGAAATAATGATGTATTGACGCATGAATTGAATTTACTGGATCTGTCTTATTAACTGAATGCAATTAATGTTAAGTGATTACACAAAGATCATAACACTTTCTGTTAGGTTTATTGAATACTTGGGTAGATATGAGTACATACTAATCTAAAAGTAATCTAAGGTGTGCGTAAGTAGCTAATTCGTCTGTTCAGGGTCCGCAAAATCCAGTCGTAGACCTTCATGAAGGCCTAAAGGACGTTCAAAGGGAATTGCGTTTTCAAGCCCCAAGGGCTTATAGATCTGTGCGGAGGCATATCTAGGGCATAAAAAGACATCACACTTATCTTTGGATGCATAAATTTGGTTCCATCATCCCCCCATACTGCTTCGGGTGAGACTTCAGTCTGTGCTACACAGATTGATGCCAAAAGGGCCAGTAGTGTAGGGTTTTATTTGGTGCAACTAACTCTGAACCTGAGTCAGGACCCATTAAGCTAACAAATGGTTCCGTTGTTGAGACTGGGATCTGCATAAAGAGATGTGTGATGTCACATCACTGGAATCCAACCAAAAAGGAAATTAAGAAGTGGTTGGACAGGAGGATCCACAAATGTGCGGTGCAAGAGAAAAGAAATCCATGCTTGACAAAAGAGCAGTGGCTAGATAAATATCTATACACAGAAATACATGAAATTTTCTTCTGCACCTTCCCAAATGCACTATACGAGTGGATATCTAAATCGGTAGACGACTAAGGAAGGTGGAGGCTTGACGGTCCAATAGTGTGGACTCTGGAGCTAGTGCGGAGGTTGGAAGCCTCTGAAGATGAGATCGCATGTGATGTTGACCATTGGCTTGATCGGGTTATAGGAGGATTTGTTACAGAGTTCGTGGTTGACACCTCAGTCAGTTACTACGAAGTAGAGCGACGCTTATTTAAGGGGTTGCGAGGTAAGTATTTGAGATCCTTGAATACTTGGATTAAGATGCTCTCGTTTGAAAAGCGGGTTATGCCATTGCCTTAATGTTTGGATATATGCGAAGTGGATGAAGCTTTAGAAACAAAGGAATAGTAGGTCAAGTGACGAAAAGGGAGTGGTACAGGCCTCACCGCAAACATTGTCTAGTTGATAAGGCAGGATTTTCCATAAATACATCATCCATCCATGCCACCTCCACCTTCACCTCCACAACATACACCTTCGCCCATACTGCCACCACCACCATCGTCATTCAACATGTCGAATACTATGAAGTTGTCAGTTTTCAAGGGCTTAGGAACTGAGGATCCAAATCAATTTTGGTTTTTTGTGAAGGCTGTGTGGACAACGCAACAGATTATGGATGATAGTATAAATAAGGCTTAGTTGGTTACCACTCTATAGGATCACACACTGACATGGTACATTAAGTACTGCACCGATAACCGTTAGCATTGTTAGCAGACACTCAAGCCACTTTAAACAAAGAATTCGATAAGATTAAGTCTGACTCGTAGTCAATAATTTGATTTAAGGAAATCACAATGAGGGATCGTGAAATGCACTAGGTGTTAGATCAAAGATTGAAGTGCGTGATCCGTGAGGCTAATATGCATCTCACAGATAGTCAGCACCACGAGTGGTTTATAGCCTATTCAGGATGCATCTTTGGGAGTCCAATAAATTCACTCACAGTTGCAGAACCTCTATTTGGAATTGCATAACTTGAAGAAAGAAAAGGATGCTAGGCCAGAGGTGTGCAAAGAAGTCTGGTGCCTCAAGTGTACGAGCTAGGGGCACGATAAAGATCACTACCATGTCTTTACAAATTACATCACCGGGGGGGTGCCCCTGAGGCAGAAAGTTCTAACAAGACCAAGTACGGGGCACGCGCTCTAATGCGCTATTTGTCAAGTGGCTGGAAAACATGGACCACTGCCATAGCTACAAATTGATGATGGAAAGGACGCCTACCTATCAAACGCAAGCAAAAACTCGCCCTTCGGATCAAGGCGCTGGAGGAGTACGTGGAGGATATCAGGGGCATGAACGAGGCCAAGGAGGAGGAGGACTTGGTAGAGGTCGTGGATAGGTCATTTTCTATAATTGCAGAACACCAGGGCACTACACACATGAGTGTACAAGTCAGAAACGCCCATCATGTCAATATTGCACTCAGTTTGACCACACAATAGAATAATTCCCTGTGTTGATAGATAAGATGGAGGAGAAGAAGGCGCAACATCAACATCCTACCCAGAACTTACAGATGATGAGGGGCGAGCCCCGTGAAGAGGATCCAAATGTGAATATTATGTTGAGAAGTGGGATCTCGACTAGTGATGATAAAGGAAAATGACCTGAAGACGATGGATGGGTCTGCAAGGCCTCAGAAAAGGATATTGGTTTTGATATTTAGCGCGCGAAGGAAGCATTTATGGAGGCTAAGAAAAGCTTCGCTGAGGCCAGAAACCAACGTGCTTACAAAGGTTGACCCCTCTGTGCTTACTACCTTCTTGGAGACTTGTATGAAATTATTGGCGCTCTAAAAAGGCTGTGAAAAGGCTATAGGAGTTGATAAATAAGTCTGTTGGTAAGGAAAATTCTCCTGAAGGACACCACATAGTCAGAAATGTTGGAAAACATACAACAAGAACAAGGCACGAGATGAGGCTCATCGTACAAATAGGAGACTATGAGATGGACCAGATTATTTTGGATCTAGGATATAATGCGAATGTTTTACCTAAGAAGACATAAGAAAGAATGGGAAGACCTGTGCTACAGTGGTTCTCGGTTTAGTTGAGGATGGCAAACCAACAGAAGATTATCCCTATGGGATGTCTGCATGGAGTTACCGTAGATATAGAAGGTGCAAGCGAGCTGGCTGATTTTGAAGTGATAGAAATTGTTGATGACAACAATGGATACCCCATGATCCTTGAAATTTATTGGGCTATTGATATGAATGGGGTCATCAACTTGAAAAATCAGACAATGTCGTTTGAAAGGAAATTTCTCTACATTGTAGTACCATTGGACCTTGCAGAAGGACCACGCTATACTGAATCGATCTGTGACTATGAAGAAAGTGACGATGATTTGGACAAAATCTATAAAATTATGGCATGAGACCAAGATTGGATTAATCCGATAGCCGATGGATGGATCGCTTGGGACCACAAAAGCTCTTGTACCTCGGATTCAGATGAAGACTTGGAGCACTGGCAGAACATGCTGCATGAAGTATCTACACTGCGTTGCAACATAATGACTAAATCGCTGTACTGTGTGTCATTGAAGGTAAGAAATTTACCTTATTACAATGGTTTGACTGATATAGATAAATTTTTGGATGCTTTTAAAAGAGAGGTCCTGGAGGATCATCGCTTTGAAGTGTTGGATTTGGCACTATGCGCTACGCCTGCTTGGTGGTGGGGTACGCACAATGAAAACTTTGATGAATGGCATGATTATAGGAGAATGATGAGGTTGCGATTTGGTAGCCAAAAAGTTCGGATGACTGAGAAATACATTAGGAGGAATGATCCATGCGATCATTTAGCAAAATGGACTAAAGTTTATGGAACAAAGCTGCAGCCAGAGTGGGTGCACTTAATCTGTCACACTCTGGATATAATCCCTATGAATTGGTACCTAGAGACAAAGCTCCGCCATGACACCGCGGAGTGGGATATCTTAAGGGAGGGATTTTTAATGACCTTCAGTTTTGGAGATGGGTTCGAAATCATTGATGAAGCCCTGCAGGAGGTTAAGGCAAATATATTCACAATTTCGAAGGATCCTTTGGAATTGGTTCAACTGGATTGGAGCACCCAGCTGTGCCATGCACTGGAATGCTATAATGTGATTGTTGAAGGAGAGGATGGGGATCCAAGGAATATCAATATTCCAAAGGCAAAAGACCATCATGTAGTTGAGGACTAGGCAAGTGAACATTGGTACTAAAGCAGAGCCAACATTTGTGAAGATCCAGGATTACTGGGATGATGGCACGGTAGATAAAATTGCTGAGGTTCTTTGCGAATATCAGGATTTGTTTCCTACAAAATTTTATGACCTAAAGGGCATCATAGGCGACTTGGGCGTGATGAAGATTACCTTGAAGCTGGACTCAAAGCCTATTAAGTAGAGGCCATATCACCTTAATCCCAAATACAAGGAAAAGGTTCACTTAGAGTTGGATAAGATGCTAGAAGCAGACATCATCGAACCAATTGAAGAATCTGACTGGGTGAGCCCAATGGTGGTTTAGGAAAAGAAGCAAAAGGGAGAGATAAGGATTTTCTTAGATCTAAGAAAGCTTAACGATGCCTGTGTCCATCATCCTTTCCCAATGTCGTTTATTGATGAAGTCCTGGATAATGTTGGAGGACAGGAGGCCTACCCATTCACTGATGGGTTCTCTGGATACCATCAGATTAAGATCGTGCCAGAGGATAGGAGCAAAACAATCTTCACAGCAGAATGGGGTTGTTTACAGTATACTGTGATGTCGTTTGGAATAAAAAATGCACCGGTGATATTCTCCCGCGTAGTCATCGCGGCGTTCAAGGAGTTTATTCAGAAATTCCTTGAGGTATATTTTGATGACTGGACAATGTTTTGGTTAGTAAAGTGCCATGTAGCCAGTCTACACTTAATGTTGGATACATGTTGAAGGTATGAGATCGCGCTGAACCTGAAGAAGTGCTTATTCTGTGTCCCCTTTGGAATTTCGTTGGGGCAAGTGGTGTGCAAGTAAGGACTAATGTTGGATCCTGCCAAGATCGCGGTAATAGTCAACTTGGAGGCACCAAGGAGTATCAAGCAGCTGCGTGCAACATTGGGCCATATTGGGTATTATCAAAAGTTCATCAAGGCTTATGCCCAACTTACCACACATATGGAGAAGCTATTAAATAAAGACACCACATTTTGTTGGGATGAAGAATGTCAGCGCAGTTTGGATGTATTAAAAGAAAAGATGGTCACCGTGTCGATCTTGGTCTTCCTGGAATGGAAGAAGGAGTTCAACATGCACATTGATGCCTCGTGTGTTGCGTTGAGACCAGTGCTGACACAAGCTGGTGAAGGAGAGATGGATCATCCTATAGCATTTGTGAGTAGAAAGTTGTCAAATGCTGAGAAGAACTACTCAACGACAAAGCACGAAGGATTGGCTATGGTGTACGTGCTCCAAAAGTTCAGACACTATCTATTGGGTGGGAATTTCAAGATGTGCATAGACCACTTCGCCTTGAAGTATCTAGTCAATAAGCTTATGTTGGGGGGGAATATATGCAGATGGAAACTGCTATTCCAAGAACACGACTTTGAGGTAATTATGAAGCCAGGAATGTTGAATGCAGGACTTGACCATTTGCCACGAATTGAAATAGGGGAGGAGCCTACTAATTTGGAGGAAGGGCTACTCAGCGTGCAACTCTTCACGGTGCATGTAGCAGATAACCATTTTGTAGATATTATCCACTTTTTAACTACAAGAACGACTCCAGAAGGATGAACTAGTCAGCAGAAGAAAGAGTTAGTAGTGTGTGTGACAGATTTCTCCGTAATTGCAAGACATTTATATAAGATGGGTTCAGACGAGATACTCTGACAGTATGTACCCGATTTTGAACGAAATGACATCCTCGCTGAGGCACATGAGGGGCTTCGGGAGGACATTATGTAGGAAAAGCGATAGCATAGAAGATTTTGTGCACAGGTTTGTGGTGGCCTATGTTACATAATGATACCAAAGCATATTGTAGGGCGTGAGATGCATGTCAGAGAATAGGCAAACCATCACGTAGGGATGAGTTTCCACTGAACCCTTAGGTTTCATTACAACCATTTGAGAAATGAGTTATTTACTTTGTAGGACAAATTTAGACCGTGGGCAAGAAAACAGGGGTGTGATATATCATCACCGCGACAGAATACCTAACTAGATGGGTGGAGGCACAACCTATGAAGGATTGTACAGGAGCCACAACAACTAAATTCTTGTTTAAGTACGTGTTAACCAAGTTTGGCTACCCAAAAGTATTGATGAGTGATTGTAGTACGCACTTCCTCAATGAAATGATCAGCGCGCTGACGGAAGAGTTCCAGGTATATCATCATAAGAGTACACCATATCATCCTCAAGCTAATGGAACAATTGAGGCCTTCAATAAGATCTTAGAGAATGTGTTTACAAAGAATTGCAACACGCAACAGAATGATTGGGACGTATGCGTAGCTGTAGTACTATGGGCGTAAAAGACTACTTGCAAAAAGCTAATAGGTCAGACACCTTTCCGATTGGTCTATGGCATATAAGCTATCATGCCTATGGAATATATTGTGCCTAGTCTGTGCATAGTAGCTTTCACAGGGA
>APFE030575329.1:0-13837 GCA_000404065.3 Pinus taeda
GCAATAGTAGACTTCCATTACATGTGCATCTCTCATCCCTATTTATTCAAACCCAATGAGATCTGATGTCCTACACAATTACTGATCTATACTATGATGAGCCACCGTGGAGGGCTGGAAATGTTGATACAAACAAATCATGGATGCCAGAATTCAGGAAGAAAACAATGCACAAACTCTAAGAAGCCTCAAAACAAACTCTCAGAAGCCTCAAGACAATGATTTTAACCCTATAGGGAAGGGAGAAATTACAGAAGGTTCCGGTATTGAACATCTAAGATCTATGATAGCCAAGAACAAGACAGATTTCACATTCCTCAAAAAATGTAGAGACAGCTCATTTATTCTTACATTCGTCATCATCAAACACACCCTAAGAAACCCTAGAAATAATCACATCTTTATCAAAACCAGCCAGTCCCTACTTTATTCAGAAATTGCCAGAACTCTTGCTTACCTTGACACATGAAATAAAAAAAAGTTATAACTTACACCTAAGTTTATCTAATCAAATAGACCCAGAACTTTGGTCCAAAATAGACGAATGCTCAACTGCCCTCAAAAATGAAAAAAGCCCAAAAATGAAAAAAGCAAATGCCTAGAACTAAACATAAAATTTGAAAAACTATACAACAGCACAAACCCTAAGCATAAACTTCGAGATATCTAGGACAGCCTCCCTACACTCTCTAGAATCAACCCCACAGGTCTCAATCCTTCACTCTTTAATCTTGAAGTCTGTACATGAAAACAACCCCAGCCTTCCCACAATAAATCAGATTAACACTGCGCAAATAGCAAAAACCAATAACTGCAATACTGATATTGATTCCGCAGTAAACCATGAGCAAATCACGCCACTTGAAACAACTAATAAAAGCTCTACGCATCTACCAGCATCCAGGAGAAGCTTGGAAGAGAACCACAAGAAGTGTGGACCGGCGCTGGTTATAACAGAGACAACACCAGGATACAACACTGTCTTGACTCAAACATATCCAAAAGAAGAACTAACGCAGCCTGAAACACATAAAGAAAGGTACGCAAATCTGCAATCCAAGGTAAAGGTTTCTACAGCGTTAACAGCAAATAAAAACATGCAGGTACCTACAGCAAGCATATACGATGAATATTACAGCAATAATGACAGGCAAAACAACGTGAATCCGACAGTTACGGTAGCAGACTCCAACGTATCCTGCTCTAGAGAAACAGTTTCCTGCGACTGTTTGGAATATGGAAACGACGAGGGCCTCAACAGCGCTGAAGGATCGACACAAGAACCCACGCAAAACAGCGTAGTCCCAACAGGTTTTGCAACAAACAACATTTCCAAGGTAGCTGGCTCTGAAGAATTCGGTGATAGTCTCCATTGTAACACGCAGGAACATGAAGGTCTCAACAGCCCAGCAAAAACAGCACAAGAACCCAGGGACGTTACTAATCCCAAAGGAATCTTAGTTCATTAACAATGAGAGAGGCTACGCTGACCACCATCACTAAGCAACAAATGCAAGTAAACAAATGCAAGTAAATAAAAGATGCGGGTCAAAAAAATCCGTGGAAAACAAGCAAAGCATCAATCCACCCACCTCTAAAAGCAGAAACTTAATAAATCTATCAAACAAGAAAATTGACCAAAACACCCTAGATCTTCTTGGAAAAGTTTATAGAGGTATGGGATCAACATCATTAAATCTGGAGAATGGAGCTAAGGTGAAATAGGAGGAAAAAGACAGTTTAAGGATCTATTGAAGGTAATCTAATGAATCTCAATAAGTTGATTAAAGGATCATATAAGGATACCTTATAAGGAAATAAACTTACTATTTTCAAGGATAATGTCTAACACAATAAAGTAAGGGAACAAATTAGAAGAATCATTTAATTACAATTCTTGGAAGAAGAGGATAGATCTCATCCTCGAAAAGAATGAATTGTTGGATCTAGTAAAAGGAAAATTGAAGAAGTAAACAAAGAAATCAAGAATTCTAAAGGGCCAAGAAAGAGGGGACAAGGATCAAGCAAAATTTTCCAAAGAAGTTTCACCAAAGAAGAACATGATGGAAGGACTCGAAATCAAAAACCTATTTGCTAGGAACTCTTAGGGACTTTGTCCCTTGCATATACTCTACTATCCCTCAAGCTTGGAAGGATCCCTTAACAACTTCCAAAGATAAGAAATACTAATTGAAGACTCAAGGAAGGAGGAATCACAAGACAAAGCATCGGAATTACAAGGCTTGTTAAAAAAAAGAGGCATGTCTTGAACTATAAGTTTGTGCTCTCCTCCTCATATTCATTCTTGATAAACTATTACTAACACCATTATGTCTAGCTCTCGTGAATCATGAATATTCTTGACTGGGTGATTCGTCATTAGATAAATCTACCCTACTCATATCTCTGATTATTCTTGTGGAGCCCTAGAAAGGTTCTTTATGAAAAACCCTAACTTAAGGGTATGATGATTATGTGTGAAACTCTAAACTACTTAGGGTTATTGTTGAAGTCCAAAGAATTTTTTTTGATGCCTTAATGATGTCATGTTTGGGGTTTTGGTATGGGTATGGAAACCCTAATTTATTAGGGTTGAATGGTGATGTCTGAAATCTCAAACCTTTGAAGTATTGATAATTTGGTTTGCTATGTTTAGTATTGAACCCTAGATCATTAGGGTTTATAAGAAAGACCCTTATAATGTCTCATAAATGAAATATTTGGAATATGTGTTTGTCCAATCAAAATCCTAGTCTGATCAAGTTTGCTATACTCTAACTTTTATTGATATTTGTATCCATGGGTTTGACTAACATGTGTTATGATGTGCTTGTGCATGATGATGGAATCCTAGATATATGAGCTGGCCTAATTATTGATGATCATGAGTCCTAGGGTTTTGAACTAAGCCTTAGTTGAATTTTGATTCTCTAGGATGATAGTATTTGTGAATTCTAGGGTTTTGTAATTAAACCTTGGTAGAGTTCCAAATCTCTAATATATGATGACAATGTGATAATGTGAGATTTGTGTAAGATTGTTGAAATATGAGTTTTAGTTGTGATTGTTATTTGATTGAGAAAATATAGGGCTTGCAACAAACCCTAGTGGAATCTAGTCATGTTGTTGATTGAGTTGTGATTGGTTTTGATTACTGAAATCTCATGTATGAAATCTAGGGTTTGTATGAAAACCTAGTAAGAAGTATAACATATGAATTCTAAAGTTAGATACTTTGTAGATCTATATTTTTTTGAATTGTTTCTAGGGTTTGCTATATGTTGTAGTAGGGTATGTCATACCTTTGGAAAAAACGTTGAAACCCTACATGTAATGAAAGTTGTTATGAAATGCTCGAAGTATTGATGAAGTACTCTAGGGTTTATGGCAAAAAACCTAGCAAGAAGTCGAAGTGTATGTATCTCATGTTTGTAACCAAGTATTTGATGTCTAAATTTGAATGCTTCCATGATTTTGATATGGTTAACTTCATTCTTCTATAGATTTGGTTGTAATTTCTATCTAAGTTGTGCAGGTACACAATCTTCAAGATGGCGAAGATGTTCATAAAGTAAAGTGGATGTGGTAAGCATGATGTAAATAATGATGGTCATGATAACTCTAATGAGAAGGATGGAAGCCATGAAATATTCTCTGATGTCGTAAAAAATGATTTGAGCCCCCTAAGTTGAGAGGGAGCTTGGATGAAAATTAGATCCTCCCTGATTAAGAGGAAGTGATGCATATGGTTCTCTACTTCATGTGTCGTGCACTAGACTAGGACTAACAACCATAAGTTTTAGTGAAGGCCATCACTAAGAGAATAAATTGGAGAATGCATGTTGAAGGGTTTCTGAGAAAAGAATAAGTTGGATCTATTTGTAGAATATGTTGCTGCATGAAAAGTAGGAAAGGAAGATTTATGGTTGAGGAATATTCTGTAAAGATTCATTGGGAAAGCTCCAAGTCCTACTCTAAAAATTTGAGAAGAAACATCAATTTTTTTGGAAGACCCTGAAGGTTTGTATCTGTTTATGTACATTTGAAAGTTTATGTACGTGCTTAGGATTGTCGATCAGTTTGATTGGGAGGGATTTGTTGTTGATATGTTTGATTGGGAAGGATTTGTTACTGATTGGAATAATCGAGAAGTTGAGTCTTTGTGAGTAAGACATTGCTTGGGAGGACATATGGCCAACACTTTGTGTTGATGTCTAGTTCCCAAACTAGGGAGGGCAGGAATGGTCATGGAGCTCTAACCTTGAATACACACCTAGATCCCTGGGTTGATGGTTAGTAAGTAAGTCGTATGGTACCTACAAGGGATGAAATATTTAGTTCATCTTAGTCCCACTGGATAGATTTCCCTTGTCAGGAATATATTCTGTGGCATTGTGGTGCCTAAACTATTGAGAGACCTTGGATAGATTGCCCTGGTCAAGAATCTAGTCCATGGAATTGTAGTGCCTAAAATCTTCATAGCTCATATAGTTTGAGATATTCCGTCTGAATACCTCCCTAGTTAAGAGGGAGTGTTGAAAAATGTAACTAGCTTTGGTCTTCATAAAATGTATTTGTCAAAAGATTTTTTATTATTGTTACAATGACTTATTAAATCATGGGTTTCATGCT
This sequence comes from Pinus taeda, assembly GCA_000404065.3. Classification (NCBI taxonomy): domain Eukaryota; kingdom Viridiplantae; phylum Streptophyta; class Pinopsida; order Pinales; family Pinaceae; genus Pinus; species Pinus taeda. The sequence continues at coordinate 4,633 of APFE030575329.1, forward strand.
TGGGTCATCATTTTATTAGTCAAAGTCCCCATTGTGGACTCCTAGGATTAATAAAGAGTCACTAGAGTCATTGTATATTTTATGAGACCCTTCTTAGGCTTTCGAATGATGTAAATTGAATTATTTTTTAGTAAAAAATGAATTATGTAACCTCCACACCAAGTTGGCCTCAAGAAGATCAATTCGGCCTCAAGGAAGGAAATTCAACCTCATTGGAACGATATATATACAAGGAAGTTCGACTTCATTTGGAGCATCTCACTCTCTCAAGCATAGTTCAATATCTAAAGCTAGAAGCTGGAAAAATGTGAAGTTGAAGGGGCTAAAGGGAGTGTGAGTTTGGTCAAGAAGGGAAGAAGAAAATTGAAGTTTTGGTCTCTCTCTCTCTCTCTCATGTGGGTTGGTTTAGGATATTGAAGTCTCCTTATCAAGGTCGAAACTAATGTTGATGCCGGAAAGTTGAAGTTGTTGTTGACGCCGAAAGCTACCAAGTCGAAGTTGTTGTTGATGCCGGAAGCTGCCAAGTCGAAGTTGTTGTTGATGCCGGAAGCTACCAAGTCAAATTTTCTAGGGTCGAAGTGTCGTTGCTACTAGGTTGAAGGTTGGATCGAAAAAGAAGAAGTTGGATTAGTGTGGAGGAGGTCTTTGTCTAGGTTGAAGAGTCTCAAGGAAAACTATTGAAGGAAGATATTTTGATTGTGTTTTCCCCCTAGATAAGGTTTTTTCCCTGGCAGAGTGCCTACATATTGTGTGTTGTGTTTATGTGATCTTCATGCACACATAATTTGGTAATTACTTTATAATATAAAAAATAAGTACAATAAGCCAACATAATTCACAAGTAATTATCAAGAAAGAAAAATCTAACCCTAATCCTACTAACATTTATTTCTCAAAAATTCTACCATTTAAAAGTTTCAGCATCAACATATCACAATATTATGAATTGGTTTTCACATTTTTCCATAGATTTAATTAATCATTCTTTTGGAATGATTAATTCTTCATTTCTAATTTGGAATATCTATATGTTTTTCAAGAATAAATATTGAAATATTTTAAATATCCATTTCTTTCTTGAAGAATTGTGGATAGATTTATACAAAACACCTCAAATCCTCATCCAACTTAATTTTTGTGATAAAAGTTATGGAAATTTTATGATAACTACTAAAATATTCAAGATAAGGTGAGATAAGTTTCCATTTATTTTCATAAAAGAAAGCATAAACTACAAAAATTCAATTGTCCCTATCTTAAAAATGAACATCATAAGAATAATTCTTGCACCATAAATGTAATATATTTGAAATTACTTAATTTTCTTGTTCATTGTTCTCCATTTTTAAGGAGAACTTGGAAGATGAGGCATTCATGTTACAACTCCTTAGTTTTTGTTGTTATAATATGAAATCATATAGTTTAAAATAGGTTCTAGGGGCATGCTACAATACGATAAATGGATATTTTTATAAACTAAGATATGAAATATTTTTATAAACCAAGATATGAAAGAAGTCCTTCATATTCAAATTTGGATCTAAAGAAACATACAAAACCACTTTGTCATTGCTATTTTGTTGTTTATGACTTAATCATTATAGGGAATAATAATGATATGATATAATGCCCAAATATTTCTTCACAACATGTTTAAGATGATAGACTTATGTCCTTTGCATTATATATTATTGTTGAAGTATTGAAGAAATGAAATCTTTAATTTTATGTCAAAAATTGAGTATGAATAATGAAAATACTTAAGGGGGCAACTCAATTGGCGATTGAGGTAATGTGAAATTTGTGAAAAATGAGAGATCCAAGGTTTAAATTCCTCCAAGCGATCAGTAGTTTATGGAGAGGAGGACAAGTCAAAGACCCCCAAAGGTTTACTAGTAATTATCTATTAGGCGGGCTGTTGGGCTCCTCCAGGATACCAAAAAAAAAAATGAAAATACTTAAGATGGACAATTGTAAACCAATAGCTACTCACATGGAGACCAATACAATTTAACTTTACATTTGAAAGTTAAGAATATATTGATGGGATATCTATAGGAATTTAGCAACGACTTTAATCTTATGATGGAAATGCAACTCCATTGTTTTGTGAGAACTAAAGTTTGGTTAAGCTCATCAAGGATCTAATTTCTTATCCTACAACCAAGCATCATTTCATTAGAGATAAGGGTGGCTAAGGATATATTGAATCAATTTATTGCATTGCAAGTGCACAAATAGAGATATCCACAAAAGTAATATGTAAGTATGAGTTTTAGATTTTTAATGATATATTTGAATTATCATGTTCACATTGTTAGTGTTAGTCTTTGCATCCTTTCACCAGCGATCAAATGTACTTTTACATAGTTTTTTTAGGGTTTTTGGTCAAATTTTAGTTTCAAAAAGTTTTTTCAATAAAATTTGGTCACCGATTGTGAAAGTCAATTTACACTAGTCTTTTCAGTCTCATGGTAAAGGTCACCATCTTGTTCAAGGCATCTCATCATCAATAGAGTCTCATTGTCATTTTGGTCCATAATCCATTAAATGGATCACAAATAAGTCATCACTAGCTCACCACTAGGTCACTAGATGAATTCTGGAAAATGAGTCTTTACACCTTTCAGTTTCATGTCAAAAAGAAGAGTGGGAGTTATATGGGTCACCAAGGTTTGAAAAGCTATGTTTTATTTCATTTTCTCAAATGAATATCATTATGAAAACATAAAAAATCACAGTGTCAAAGTCCAAATGAAAGTTATTGGTGGGTCCACTATTGTTCTACATAGAGAAATTGATTTTTCTCATGCATAAATGCTCACTATTCACTCTTTTGATTCTCCACTTGCTCATTTGTTACATTTATCTCTCCACATCACTCCATTGAGATAAATGCCATGCCAAGAAGGGTGATTTTCACTCAAAACCAAGTTTAGAAACTTGTGCTACACAAACACTTGCCTCTGCTACACATTCATTGTTTGCTGCTTTATCGTTTCTCCAAGGAGTGGGCTTTCAACACTTGTTGTCCTCTTCATGGTGATTCTTCTCTGCATAGAAATAGGTTGGTAGTCTTTCCTTAGGGTTTATACTCTTTGGTTTTCTTTGCTTAAGCTCATTATGTCCCAACTCTTTTTCTAGGGTTTTTGAAGGCAGTTTATGAGAGTTTTTACTCTTTCCTTGTCAAATCATTGATAAAACTCACATGTTTGTGCTCACACACCATTATCTACCTCAAATATACTACCTACATACTTTTCATCGAACCCACTCCTAAATTTCACCATTTCTACCCAAACCCTCGCAAATTTGCACTCATTTTCACTGTAGGACTATGTTTTAGGGTTTTGGAAGCCTTCCACTCACTCAAATCTGATAATTACATTTTCCCTAGCTTCCTAAACCTCCCCTCTACTTCCCTAAATTTTCTCAGAATTTTCCCACACTCCCGTACCCCTCATTCTTCCTAAACTCTCACACAGACCTTCAAAATCCCCTGTTTTCACATAGTCAAACCCTAGTTTGTCATCCTAAGATCTAAGGGACAAAATGGATTCTGAAACTTTAGAGCAGAAGAAGCACAAAAGAGGACCTGTCATTAGACATGAGCCCACATCAAACCATGAGGTTTTGTCTTCTCCCTTTGTCATAAAATCATTTGAAGATGCTAGCTGCCTTAAGTTTTGTCAAAAGCTTGAAGAATTGAAATATCATGACCAACTAACTAGTGTCTTTGCCACCAAGCTGCAAGATGACAAACCTACCATAGTAGGGTTCCAAATTATTGTGTCAAGCCAATTTTTCTCCTCAACTACAGGGATTCCAGGCATTGGAGAGAACTGGTTGAAAAGGGAAGAGCATGACCTTCAACTCTATAAAATATACCTAAAACCACAGTACTAGGCATCTCCAACCTATATTTTTCCATTCAAACATTTTTTGGATAAATACACCCTTCTTATGAATATGATCATGAGGTATTTCACATGTGAAGGTAGGTTCTCAAGGATTTACAAGTACCACATGAAACTTCTCATGCATTTCACTGGTGTACAACAAGTAAACTTGTCCTATTTTTTGTATAAGAGTTTGGTCAAAATGGCAGAGAAGGTGCAATCGCAAGGGGAGAAATATCACTCTAATTTGTCTCATCATGGCCTAATAAAAGTGCTGGTTTGTCATCAACTTGCACAAGAAAATGTGTCTTGGGACCATTTTGCTAAGTTAGCATTTCCTTCATCTTCTTCAACTAGGTTTCATGATAAAACCATGCCTACAGTTTCACATATGCAACAAGAGATAACTTCCTCAAGCAAATCAAATAAGAGAAAGGACAGGTTAGGAGGGTCTCAAACCTACTCTATAGGTGATAGGCTTGTGTTTTCTCAAGAGGTGGTTGAAGGGGCCAAGCCTACGACAAGTAAAGAAGCAGTTTCCTCATAGCACAAAGGGTCGTCTCATCCAGACACACATGTGACAGCAAAAGAGAAAGAACAAGAGGGAAAAATCAAAGATCATATAATCAAGGTTAAGGAGGCTGAAATCAAGAAGTTAGAGGGAAAATTGATAGAGGCAAATGCTCTAATAGCATGACTAGAGCAAGAGAACCTGCAACTAAAGGTGAACCAGATGATGCTAGACAAGTAGACAACGGTGTTAAAGAAGGAAGATACAAAGGGAAAGGTAGTGGTTCAAATGGAAGTGTCCAAAGGTAAAGGAAAAAAATTTGAATCAGGAAGACCTAGGACTAGAGCAGCCAAGAGATCTTTTGAGCAGCAAAGAGAAACTTCACCACCAAAGAAGCTGATTATGGTAGATGAGCTAATTGCTAGAAACATCAATGAAGATAGAATTTATTGGCTTGACAAGGTGAATGGATACCTAGAGTAGCTCCTCAAGAAGGCCAATAGGAACAACAACTTGCAGAGGCACATGGCAATGCATTATTACACCAGGAACAAGATATCCCAAGTCAAGACCAAACAGCTAAAGAGCAAACTCAAGGAAAACCTAATTGGCCAAAAAGACAAAGACATCCTTGAGATACTTGATGAGGCCTCACTCATGGCCTAACATAGTTCATTTTACTCATAATCAACAATTTTGAAGAAATTTAGGGAAAATTTTGTCATTTTCAAATTTTGGGCATTTTTTTACTGTTTTTGAAAATTCAGGGATTTCTATAAGCGCAACGCTTTGGCGCTACGCTTTCACCTCATAGCTCCAAATGAGGAAAACTCTACATGCCTAGATAGATCTTGTCATAAGGATGTTAGAAATCAACTTTTGGGAGCAAGCTGGCAAACTGGTTAAGAGAAAAAGTAAAAAAAAGGTAAAAAACACACATTCTACCACTGTTTTTTTACATGCGTTGCACGTACAAAGTCGCCTTAGGAGAATCGGGTTTTGGAGGCCTTCCTGTCCTCCATTTGCAAAAAATTGAGCTGATCTAGAAACTAGACTCAAAATGCTAGTTGACCGTTCTCTTGATTTTCATATTTAACCTACGAAAGACTTCAAAAAAATGTTTGCAGGCCTGTGCTACGCTTATGAAAAACCTGCATTGTTTATATTTTCCTGTAGCATACTTTTTAATGTAAATTCGCCAGTTTTGTTTTTAATGATGCAATGTGGATGTAATAATGACTTTCTAATGTAATTTTGAAGTTAATAGACATGCTAGGTTGTTTTAGTGTCTATTTAAAGCCTCATAAAGGCAACAAAACTCAATTTGAAGACTTAAGAAGAGTTTGTGTTGGACCTTCTTACTTCTCCCTGTTTGTTGAGAGAATTTTGCTAATTGTTCCACCACCTTAGGATTCGACCCCTGAAGGTGGGGAAATGGTTGCTGGGAGTCTATATGTATGTTTTCTCATTTAGTGAGAAGGATTGGACTTTTGTGGAGAGGCTTGCATGTTAATGTTTTCTTCAGCTAATACAGGAGTAGTTGCAACTATTTTTAAGGAACTCTAGTTTAGCGAACGCATGGTGTTTGTTCTTCTTTCTATCAGTTTTATAATGGTTTTATCATCTATATTCACATGCTTTATCATCTTCTTATGAGTTGCCTTGCAGATATATAGATAGGATTCTTGAGTTTCAAGCTCTGTTTATGTGGAATTCATAGTTATGTTAATTTTCTTCTAAGACTAATGAAATCATATTTACTTATTCTTATTAATCTTTTCATAACCCTCTAATATATGCTACATTGATAAAAATTCCAAGTAACACCATAGCCTACTAATAACCTAGCTCCTTTCATACTTGTCTCTGCACTCCTAAAGCCTAGACCTAATCACTTGCTCTAAACCCTAGTCTAGTAAACCTTAAAATCTCAAATTCACAAACACACAAACAAACTTGCATATCTAGCCTAAAAACTTTGTTTTTTAAAGCTATTCATTGACAAATCATTGGAGAGATCCCTCTCTGGCTCAGTAGGGCTAGCTACTGAGCTGAAGGTGGTTTGAGGTTACCCTTCTCGTTCTCCTCAGCCTAGGAAATTGTAAGGGATAACATTTTTGGTGTTGTTGCCAAGGAAATGACTGATAAGTCATTCCTGGGAAATATTTTATAGCTTTCAAGAGAACTGGTTCTGTAGTTGACAGTTTCCAGTATCCAAAATAGGTTGATTTTACATATTTCTTCAATCTTAAGGTGTGAAAAAATTCTGGCTCCTAAAAGATACACCAGGTCAAATCCTGACCCAAATCCACCTTTCATTGTTGAAGAGCCAGAAAGACTTCTCAGAAAACTTAAGTTACTTATCACTAAAAGTGCAGTTCGAAAAACTAAAAGAACAACTTCTCTACCCAGAAATCTATTTGCTTTTCAGCAACTTCCTTTTGATACTCAAATAGAGTTGTCTCTTTCAGGTCAAAATCTAAGTCTTGCATTTCTAAAGTAATATATGAACCTCTTCAATTTGAATCTCATTCTCGTTGTTCATAATCTCTATCTGGTAGAATTGATCACGAGTTATGGTTGAATTTTGACAAACTTCAAAGTCTTGTTGACTAGCTCCAAATCAATACTGAAAAGGCCTACATTCAGTATCATCTTGAATACTTAACTATTGTCTCATCCTCTACTACACCTCCAAATACATCCACTACACCCCCAAGTACCTCTACTACATCTCCAAGTACATTAACCACCTCATCATTTCTTCCACCACCTCCATCAGTGTCATCATCTTTACCTACACAACACATTGTAGTACCTCTAGCACCTCCTATAGTCATGGCATGATTTGTGCCTCTCATATTACCTGGTAAACTTGCTGCTTTACCTCTGAATTATGGTCAAATACTTCCTCTATTGGATGGGAGTTCAGAAATTATAGCCCAACATCATGTTGATAAATTGATAGATTTTATTGATCTAGAAGAAATTGATGAAGATGATGCTAAGATGAGAATCATAGCTCAGAGCTTTTCAGGAGATGTGAAGAAGTGGTTTTGCAACCTAGCTATTAATTATGTCAATAACTCATAGAGGTTGATTTAGTTGCTCCTAGCTTGTTGGCAAGAGAAGAAAAATCCATTACAGATATTGGTTGAGTATAACTCAATGAAAATAAATCCAAATGAGACAGTCCAAGAGTTCACAACAAGGTTCAATATAATATACAATTCTATTCCTGATGATATGAAGCCCCCACCTGGCCTAGCGCTTCTTCATTACCCTGATGCTTTTGACACAGACATGGCATATCAACTCAGAGAGAGAGACCCTGCAACTTTTGAAGAAATGCAGCGAAATGAAGTAAGTATTGAAGCCAATTTTCTCATCAATAGGTCTAAATCAAAGCCTCAGAGGACAGAAAAGAAAGTTGTTTTTAAAGAAGAACCTTCATCATCTTCAGATGTAAAGCTTGACACTCTGATCAAAACCATGAAGAGAATGATGGATAGAATATCCATAACTGATCAACAAGTAGAGCCTTTAGTGAGGAATTCAAACTTTCATGACTAGCAACAACAACAATTCAAAAATAGATAGAAAGAGCAGCGAAATCAAGATCCTCAAGGTCAAGTAAGAGCTCCATTTCAAGAAAATGATACTGAAGGCTAGGAAGAAGATGAAGAAGAGATTTTAGAAGCAAATCACTTCTTTGAAGAAGATGAGTTGCCTACCTTTCTAACAGAAGAAGATCAGTTTTTTGAAGATTCTTTCACACCAACTGATCAACTACTTGTACTTTCCAGTGAAGATCTATGGGCTGTTCAAACTGAATAATACCAAAGAGGATATCAGATTGCTTTTAGTCATCTGCAAAAGCAGTACAACTTGAGGAACATAAATGTACCTGTTACATTGAACCAAAAGAGGCAAAATCTGTAGAAAGACATACCAAGCAAAGAAGCAGCTCCTCCAAATCAAAACAAAGAAAAAGAAGTTGTCATAACAACGTCAACTTTGAAATGGGAACTATAAACTCAAAACGGGAACTCTGGCCAAAAAACCTCGAAAAAACATCAAAAACAGTGCTAAAAACGAAAAGTGTGTATACTGGAATGATGTTTTTATTTTTTAGGCATCAATTTTGAACATGTTTTAAAAATGGCAGTGACTACAAAATTTACTATGAAATTTTTGTGCAAAATATAGCTTCAAAACAAAAGTTATGATATTGGAACAATGATTTTTTTTAAGGTCAATTTTCAAATTTTTTTAAAAATGCTAGTAAAACCAATTTTTTGTGTCAAACAAAGCTGTTTATGAGGAAAAAAAAACACATTAATGTTTTTGGTAGAATATCATTTTTCTTTCCTAAGTATAAATTCAACATGTTTTCAACCATAGCATACTAGATACAAAAGAAATTGAAATTTTTTCAACTATAAAATTAAAAAACCATGACATTATGAACAAATTACATCACTAAATGAACTCAAAAGTCATTATTTGTATATTGAATCAAACATACATTATATCTCTAATTTAATATTGAATTGTAGATATTTTAAACAATAAAATTTATCATAATCAAGACATATAATCCAACAACATAAAAATGCCTCATAACTTCTCATTTAACACCATATGGAAAACATTAATTTTATTTCAAGATACAATGCATACATTAGTTATATAAATCGTCTTAAACAATTATTCAAAATCACTCATATTTTCTTGCACACCATCAGAATTCACATCTTCAGATGAGTGACTGGATGCTGACGAAGATGTTCCA
>APFE030575331.1:0-66500 GCA_000404065.3 Pinus taeda
TAATAGAATTAGAGATTAATTTTATTATTAATCTAAAATCTTGATTTAACTAGATTAGATAGTATATGATAATAATAATAATTAATAATAAATTTAGTGTAATATTAATTTTACCTTAGGACAAACATTTTTCTATTGTTGAGAAATGGCAACACTAAATTCTAGTTTAATTGTCTTTGAATTAAACTAAGAATTAAAATCGAATTTTATTCTCATAGAAACTTGTAAATCCTTAATTAAGTTTAATTAACTTAATTAGCTTAGGAATTTCGAGTTGGAAGTATTTCTGAAGTCATGTATATGTTCTCCCTAGGTTTTTGGGGTCCAATATGAGTTTAAATTGAGTTGTAAATTAGATCACTTAGTTTACTGAGTTATGTTCAGTTAAATTAGTTCCAAATGGTTTGTGGAACTAATAGAGTTAACAATCAGTTGGTGCACTAGTGCATCCACAAGTGTCACTCTAGTTAACTAAATATTCCCTCATCAGAAACTCATGCATGTCAATTTAGAGAGAGACCAAATTGAGACTAGAGTGCAGGGACAATGTACTATCAGTTGTATGATTTACTGAGTTGTATAGATCATGCATGCAATTAGAGAAGGAACTATGTTTGGATTACACAGTTTTGGAAGCATGATTTCCCTTTAAATATGTTAGTGTCGGTATCTTCATCCCTCTGTCAGAGATCAAATCCTCTTGTTGCATTTCATATTAGGTGTATCGCTCAATCAGCTACATTCCATTAGGAGCATGGATCATTTGACGGTGGTGGCTTGTTGTACATTTTCCCTCATGTCTTTTACTTGCTGGTCCATTTTCATTCATCAAAATCATATGCAGTCACTTTTTGTCTTCGAATTTGCAAAAGTTTTTTCTAGGGTTTCAGTTTCATTAGGTTTAGGGTTTTATCAAAAAGGTCTCCAAAATATCCAATAATAGTCAACAGGCACACGAGGAGGTTAAATAAAGTTCCAGTACCAATAAATTTCACTCAGAAATGTATTTTTCCTCAAAACTCTGTTTTGAGGAAAAACAGAGTATTTTAGGCTTTTATTTTATAAATTCTTGTATTTTCAGTTCTTCGTATGTAAATCACTTCAGTGCAACCCTGGTCACCTTGCCAAGCCTTAGTAGCTCCATCCCCTGTAAAGAAAACACAAATCAAGTCATTCAGTTCATCAAAAAGCTCAAATAAAGTGAAAATCTCAAAAAATAGAGTTCAAAAGTAAAGTCATTTTGCAAACATTATAAAGTGGGTTTTTATGAATAAAAAATGAAAAAGCTCCTTGTATATAAATCATTTTCTCAATTCAAAAGCTCATTTTCATTCAAAGAACAAGAATGAGCAAAGTGAAGGCTGTGTTTGAGCAAAGGAAGTGAGTTTGGAGAAAAACTGTCCAAATTCGTGGGTACGGTGCACTGGGTGAGTGGTGCGGCGCATAGGACCACAATCTTCAGTGTTATTTTGCATTGGCACGACACACACAGGAGGCGCGGCGCGTTGGGTTTGAGTTGCTGCGCATAGAGCTGCCAAGCTCGTTTCTCTCAAAAACTCCCTCAAATCGCCAAAATCGCTCAAAATTTCTAGTGTGCAACTAAGTTAAGCCCTATTCCTTGCTAGTCAAGGAGTTTTTCATAAAATTTATGGTGGTTGTGTAAACGAAAAATCAAACCCTAATTTCTTGCCATTTCTAAAAAAATATTGCTTAGGATTTGTACTTGTCATTTGCTGCCAAGTCTATTCTACCACTCCATCACTTTTTCACTCATTCATTCATTTTCTCACCTTATCCACCCATTCCCTAACTCCCATATTTAGTCATTCCTATCCCCAATTCCCATTTTCCCAAACCCTAGTCAAATATCCCCAAAACCCTAATTGCCATGCCAAACCCTAAATATCATCCCCTAAACCCTTTCATTCCCTAAAACCCTACAACTAGCATCAAACCCTCCCCTCATTAGTCCCACTCATCCATGGAGCTCAAAAACATGAAGGCAAAATCGGCAAGCTGCCATGAGGAGGAAAATCAAATTGACCACACTTGAGCAAGAAATTCAAGCTGATAGTGAATCATGGCTTAAAAGAGTTAATATCCACTTAGAAAGGTTGTTAGAGAAGGCCAATAGGGAGAAGACATTGTTGAGGCATATGGATTATCATTACATGGCGAGAAACAAAGTCTGCAAGGCAAGAATCAGGAGCTTGAAGGCAAAGTTAAAGAGGGCATCAAGGAGGCGAAAGGAGCACGATAGACTTCGGATATTGGTTGAGGCTTCCTTTGCCCAACACAGCTCTTGATGGAGAAGACTCAGCCAAAATTTCAAAAGAATTGGGACACTTTTTGCATTTTTGAAATTTTTGGGTCAAAACATAGAATTTTCTGCCCTATGTGTCGCGCCACCTGGCGCTTGCTTTTGATGGGAGCCTCCAAATGACAAAAACTCAGAATTTTTGGATTTGGAATGAAAAATATGCTTGCCTACCAATGACCAAGAAATTTTGACAGGTTTTGAGCCCTTAAAAAGATAAAAAACAATCAAAAAATGACCTTACTGCCCCTATTTTGACACACGAGGAGTGTTGGGAGAACTCAGTTTTGGAGGGGCAAATGGAGGCCAAATTCAAAACTTCCACTTGGGTTGGAAAATAGACAGGTAGTCCCTTCCAACAAGCATAATTGGAGCAAATTTTTACACTAGGAAAGCCTCCAAAAGTGATTGCGAACAGGCGTTATGCATAGGGAAATCAGTGCGGCGCATTGGGTAAATTTTGCTCAGTTTGACCAAGAATACTTTGTTTTTCACCTAGCTTCTTGATAGTTTGAATTTCCTCTTTATTAATGTCAAAATTATGATGTAATTTCATGTAAATGGATGGATCTTGATGTAAATATGTCATTTTTCACTCATGGAGGTAGATTCATCTATCAAAAAGTTGTTTGCAACTGAATGAATCAGTTCCCTAATTTCTAGAGGCATGCTGTTCCACTACCTAATTTCTAGTTCTCAGTTTAGAATTAGTTGGAACAACTCCTAAACTTGTGAGCTCGACCCCTAGAGGCTAGGATGAGCTATGGTTTGTCTATATCTTGTGATTTTTGAGTCATTAGCATGGTTGGACTTTTGAGAAAGCTTGGAGCTTTATTGTATACTCATATCAACAGTTTTGGCTAAGGAATAGAGACCAGGGTTTGCAACACTCTTTGGGATTCATGTGGCATTTTGTTTTGGTATAGTGCTTTCTTTTGTAATTTTGAATTTACTTATGTGTTATGTATGCAATTATCTTGTTTCTTCTTAACTAAATCAAACAAGGGTAATGGTAGAATCCATTGAAGTTGTAGTGCTCTACCTAGGGTTTGCTTTAGTTTTTGATGTTTTAAGCTGTTTGAAGAGGATCCTTGAGTTTTCTTGCCCTCTTCAACTCCTCACCTGTCTAATCTCTCCATCTCATTCAATTTGAAGTGCCAAATCAGTTGCCTACCTTGCCCCATCGAAATATTTGCAAAACTGAACCTCATTTCCCACACCCAAAATCTGCCTTTCCATTGGAGCCAACAAAAACATCATTTTATTCAATCAAAATATTTTACACACATATCTAGCCTAAAATCAATTAGCACATTAGTCATCTCAAGCCCTTATTGATCATATTTTTGCTGAGATTGACCAGGAGAGAGTCCTCTCCCGACCTGGTAGGGCTAGCTACTAGGTTAAGCGTGGTTTGATGTTGTCCTAGATCCTACCTTTCTCAGCTTGAGGTAGATTTAAGCTCTAACATAGTGGCGATCATATTGGGGAGTTTTGAAAGTTAGATATTCCGTTTATAAGACTAGACCGAAGATTGACTGAAGTAGATTTTATCTAATTGCGCTAATGCAAAGCAAAAGCGTTTCGAAATCTACCTGGCTAATCTTTTGACTCTGCATGTAGTTTATAAAATGAAGAACACTAACAAACAAACAATTTCACTCCCTAGTATGGTTGCCACTATGTTAGAGCTTAAATCTATCTCAGGCTGAGAAAGGTAGGATCTAGGACAACATCAAACCATGCTTAACCTGGTAGCTAGCCCTACCAGGTCGAGAGAGGGCTCTCTCCTGGTCAATCTCAGCAAAAATATTATCAATAAGGGCTTGAGATGACTAATGTGCTAACTAATTTTAGGCTAGGCATATGTGTAAAAGAGTTTGATTGAATAAAATGATGATTTTGTTGGCTCCAATGGAAAGATAGATTTTGGGTGCGGGGAATGAGGCTCAGTTTTGCAGAGATCTCGATGGGGCAAGGTAGGCAACTGATTTTGCACTTCAAATTGAATGAGATGGAGAGATTAGACAGGTGAGGAGTTAAGAGGGCAAGAAAACTCAGGGATCCTCTTCAAACAGCAGAAAACATCAAAAACTAAAGGAAACCCTAGGTAGAGCACTGCAATTTCAATGGATTCTACCTTTACTCTTCAAAAATCAGTAGTCTGAAGAATTTCTTGGTGAATTCATTGTTATCAAAATGGTTTTGTTGGATCGAAGGTATGCTCCCATGACCCGAGATCACATTCCAGGTTTTCCAAATAAAATTCCTAAGGTATATTGGCAAAGGAATTTGCCTACATTTGAAGATGATAATAGGAATGTTGCTGCTTTACATCTGGTTAGATTTCACATACGTATTCACAAGTTGAAGGTTGATTTTCCTGAAGACTGGTTGATGAAGATATTCATGGCCACTTTGGAAGGTAAAGCCCGATCTGGGTATGAAAGTTTGTCGCCTGCTTGTATTTACTATTTGAAGGATTTTCATACCATGTTCTTTGAGAGGTATAAAGAATCTTATCCATCCTTAACCTTAGTTTAGGATTGTTGTAGCCATGTTCATAGTTTTATTGAAAATCTTGAAAAAGTTTATGCAGATGATGACTTCATGGATGATGAGATCATGGAGGCCCTGTATGAAAATCCATTTCAGCAGCATAAAAAGAGCTTAGAAGATACTCATCAAGATGCTCAAGAAACTTTGCAGCAGGATCAAGATCTTAGGACAGTGGAAAATGATGAAAGAGAAGGTTTTATTTCAGATCTGTCCATAGAAGAAGACAATATGTAGGGAGGTCAAGTTTCAATTTCAGAATGTAATACAGTCAAGTTGACTATTTCAGATCTAGATTTAGATCGTGATGATCAAGACTACCTTGTTTTGAATCCCATGAAGGAGAGCTCTGCTGTTGAGATCATTTGGAATGAAGAAGACAGAGTTATTGACCAAAGCCTTCATGAGGAGGAAATCCAATCATTTCATGAAAAACAAGATGAGATCTTTGTTCAAGTAAGTGAAAAATCTTCTTTTGATAACTTAGTGGTAAATGATAATTTGGATAGTTTGATTGCCATGTCATATGAAGATGATCAATAATCTTTTCAAATTTCAGAAGACTAGGGAATTGAGGACTATCATTCGGGTTTTTCATGTTTTGAAAAGTTATTTCATGAAAATAATAATCACTTGAGCAAAACAAATAAGAAAGTATTATCTCCTTTGTCTGAAGATGAGATAGATCGACTCCTGAAAGGATATGTTACAACCCAAGCTAAAGCAGATTTGCAGTGTGAACATGGTCAAGAAGGTGTTGGTGAAACTTATTTTTCTTTTGAAAATGATGAAAGTCTTGAAATTAGATTTATAGATCAGCGAACAGATAATATTCTCTTTCATGAAAATGATAAGGCTGTCATGTTTGATAATCTTGAAGATTGTTTTCTGTTTAAGAATGACCTAGACCACGAAGTTGAGGAATATGAGCTCCCAGTTCAAACAATATTGCCAGAACTTGACAAGGAAGGAAACATTATATTGTAACTAGAAGCAGTCACAGAAACAAGAACTCGACAGCTACAAAATCGATCAATTTTGGAGTATCTCATCAAGTGGAAGAACTTTTCCGCTAAAGATTCCACATGGGAGGATGAGAATTTTATACAGAAGCATCCAGAACTACTCAAGCGTTGAGGACAACACTTTTTTGAAGGAGAGGGGCATGTTAGGTCCCTATAATACTAGTGATTACCCCATTAATATTTTAGTTGTATCCCTTATTAATATTGTTGTGCCCCTATTGTCCCCATATTGTTATTACTGTGCCCCATGGAATCCATCTATTGTTATTTTTGTGCCTTTATATTATTATTGTTAGTGTTGGCTGGGTTATATTGTGACTCCTTAGACTCCTATATATAGCAAAGAGGTTTTTTCATTTGAATCATCAAAGGATCATTCATTTGTGTAATGTAAAGGAGGTTGCCCCCTTGAAGAGGCTGAATTCTAAGGCGTTGATCTATCTTTTCTATATTTTACATCTTGACAGTGACTTTGTCAAGATGTCAGCATATTTCTCCTTCGTAGGAATGTAATCTAAGAACATGATCCACCTCAATACAAAATCTTTGAGATGATGATACCAGATATCAATATGCTTGACCAATGATGAAAGATTAGATTTTCAGGGAGTTTGATACAAATCTGATTATCGCAATAAATCATTGTCGGATCCATTTGCTAACCAAACAAACCAACCAGGATCTTTCTCATTCTGATAGCCTCACATGCTGCCTGACTTTCAGCCATGTGCTCTGCCTCTGCGAAACTGAGTTCAACCGATCTTTGTTTCATGCTGTACCAAGAAACTGCCCCTAACCCAATACTAAAGATCCCTCCTGATGTGCTCTTCCTTTCGGATGGACTCCTTTCCCAATCTGCATCGGTGAAGCCTTGAAGCTTCACTCTCTCTGTAATTCTATACCATAACCCAAACTAAGTAGTGCCTCTGAGGTATCTTAATACATGCTTTTCTGCCTTCCAATACAACTTGGTAGGCCTAACCTTCACTAGACTAATCTGGTTAAATGGACAACAAATATCTGGTCATGTGTTCACAAAGTACATGAGTGAACTCACAAGCTGCCTATAAACAATAGTTTCCACTACTTCCCCTAAAGTAGCCTCCTCCTTCCTCCAGCTATGAGCTAAAGGAGTCTCCCTGGGTTTTCTGCTCTCCATGAGGAATCTCCGTGTGGAATCTCTTGAGTATCTCGTTGGCATAATTTCCTTGAAATACAGACAACTCCCCATATTTCTGCCATACCTCCATGCCAAGAAAGTAATGCATGAGCCCCATGTTCTTCATCTCAAACTCCCTTGCAAGGTCCTCCTTGAAAGATTTGATGAGCTTCTCATCACCTCCCAGTATGAGATCATCTACATAAATTAAAATGATCAACAACTTACCTTCCACCACTATGTGGTACAGGTTTTCATTCGATTCACTCTTTGTGAAGCCCAACCCAGTGAAGTAGATATCTATCCTAGTGTACCAAGCACGAGGTGCTTGCTTCAGCCCATATAATGCTCTCTTGAGTCGGCACACATGCGACTCACGGTCCAAGGTTTCAAAACCTTCAGGCTACTGTTTGTACATCTCTTCCTCTATCATGCCATTGAGGAAGGCAGTCTTCACATCCATCTGATGGATCTTCCAACCCATATCTGCTGATAGTGAAAAAATAGATTTGATTGATGAGTACCTTGCAACAGGAGAAAAGGTCTCATCATAGTCAATCCCCTTTACCTGTGAAAAGTGATGGGCCACAAATATGGCCTTATGCTTCTCCACACTACCATTTGTAGCTTTCTTTACCTTGTAAAGCCAACGGGAGCTCACAACTGACTTTTCCTCCGGTCTCGGAACCATATCCCAAACATTGTTTCAAACTATGGAGTCATACTCCTCCACCATCGTATCAACCCAAACTGGCTGTTGCACTGCTTCCTAAAAGGAAGATGGCTCTATCACAACACATGCACCCATAAGTGCCATGTATCTAGTGCACCTCTCCAGTGACCTCCTCCTTTTGTGCTGAGAAGAGGGTGTTTCCACATTCTCTTGTGCATCATCCAACAATCTATCAGCCTCTCTAGTGTGCTTTCTTCCTTTTCTGGAAGACTCTGCCTGAGTGGATTTATCCATTCTATGAAACTCTACATGTGGCTGCTCCACATCAATCTGAGGCCCCTCAATGTTAGGAGCTAAAATATCCTCAACCGCATGTAGATCAAGCTCCCTCTCAAGGGAAACTCACATGGCCTTCTCCTTATTGAACCTGATATCCCTGCAAACCACTGTCATTCGGCTGGTAGGCATGTACACCCTATAGTTGTGGGGAGTATTAGTGTACCCCAAAAAGTCCCAATTCTGCTGTTGGCTCAAGCTTCTTTCGCGAATCTTTGGTCACATGGCAATAAACCGATGACCCAAAATTCCTGAAGTGGCCAACATCTAGCCTCTTACTAGAATAAGCTTCCTCTGGTGTCTTCATCTCAATAATCCAATGTGGGCTATGGTTTTGAACATATACTGCTATGTTTCATGCCTCAGACCATAAGTGTAGTGGTAGGTGCTGATCATGCAACATCGCCCTTGCTACCCCTACTATGCTCCTGTTCTTCCTCTTGACAAACCCATTCTGTTGAGGGTTATGAGGTGCCGACAACTCTCGTTTAATCCCTTCTACTGCACAGAATTTCTTAAACTCATTGGAGACATACTCACCATTGTTATCACTCCATAAATGTTTAATCTTCTTTCCAGACTCTTTCTCTACCAATGCTTTGAACTCACAAAACTTTGTGAAAGTCTGATCCTTTTTCTGCATAAAAAATACCCAACATAGACGAGAATAGTCAGCAACAAATATAAAATAATACCTACGTTTTTCCGTGGATGTTGTCAATAATGGTCCACACACATCTGAATGGACTCTCTCCAAAATAGACTATGCTTGATTGTCTTTGTCTCAAAAGGAAGACTTGGTGTATTTTCCCAAAGTACAACCCTTGCATATATCAACTTGATCAAGCGTACCTTTGGGAAGACTAATAGAGATTTGTTACATTATCTTCAAACCCCCATGATGCAAGTGGCCCAATCGTCTGTGCCACAACTTTCCGACGTCTTGGCTCAACATTTTTTCCACTTTTGAACTCAAAGCAACATAATCTTCTACCTCTATCTTATAGATATTCTGAACTCGAATCCCTATCTTCTTTACTTGACCCGTGGCTATGTGTCGAAAGAACACCTTTCCTTTCAAAAATATCACATCATAACCTCTATCCTCAAGCATGGAATTGAATATCAAGTTCTTCGTCAGTCTGGGTACATACATAACATTCTTCAAGGTGAGTGGATCCACATGCTCCCTTTGAAAAGTAATAGTACCCACACCAGTAACACTATACTTACCATCATCACCCATCTCGATATGCATCTTGAGATCTTTATCCTCTAATTCATTGAATAACTCTTTATCACTAGTCATGTGGAAAGAAGCTCCATTGTCTAAGTACCAGACACTTCCTATCATTGAAGACACCATGCAGAGAATGAGGGAAACTTCCAATTCAAATTGGGAGGCCAAAGCCTTACCCACCGCTCCTCCTGAGGAATTCTCCTTGGACTTCTTCAATGGACAATTTGTAGCAAAGTGTCCCATCTTGTGACAATGAAAGCATTTAACTTTGATCATGTCATTATTCTTACCTCCATGATAATAATATGATTTGGAATGGGAAATGCTACCTTTCTCCTTTGTCACCTTAATCGCTAAGGCACAGTTCTCTTCATCATCAGTCTTTGATGAAGAACCATCCCTGGTGTTCCTCCTGATCTCATCCTGTATCAAATATGACTATAGTCATTCCCAATCATGCAGCTTCTCCTGACCATTGAGAGAGTCCTGATAACTATACCAACTCTTTAGGAGTCCAAGAAGAGTAAGGCTCATCATATCCTCCTTGGAAACCATGATTCCAACACTTCCAAGTTCATCCTGACATTGAGTGAACTTGGTCAAGTACTTTGGAATCGTCTCACCTTTCTCCATCTTGATTTTACAAAGTTTATCCTTCAGTGCCAACTTCCTTTGATCATTGCTATTCTGATACAAGTCCATCAATGTTTTCCACATAGTATGTGGGGTTTCATTCCATGGAGACTTTAGAAAATATGATATCAAACTCCCTCAAGGATTATCCGCCTTGCCTTCGCCACACACTTCTTCCAGTCGGCCAAGTTCTATTAATAGCTGCTGGCTTAGGAATTGCTTGTTCAACAAATTCTTTCAAGCCATTGTTCTCTGGCACAACCTCCATCCTGTCCCTCTAGGCTATGAAATTCGAGCTTCCTTCCGAGGCATACTCAAGCCTCAACCCATGGAACATTGTCTGCCTATCCTGAAGTATGTATTGCAAATTCGAATTTCACCTATAAGATAGAAACTCAAAACTTCGAAATCTTCTCTAGAGAGATGATTTTAAATCAACGATATCTCCCTCATCAGAACTCCAATTCGACTGTTTTTTTTTTTTTTAATTTGGGTATCTTTTCCCAAGGAATCCAGATTTTCAATTTTCTTCTAAACATTTTGCATAGAAATTCTCATATCTTCTCTGCAAACTCTCGGACCATTTTTTTTTTTGCTCTGATACTATGTAGAAAATCCTGTAGATTCACAATCTAATGCAATTTTCTAAAGCAAGAGACAAGAATCTACTTCTACTCTTTACAACGGAAGCCCATAAACATTGAGCAAACAATAGTCAATAGAGGAAGGGAATCAAAGGCACATAACACAATAAATATCTGGGGAAAGCCACAACTCAAAACCCCACTATTTGTTTTGTATTAATCCTGAAAATCAAGATGAAATTACAATGCTTGTTCTCTCAAGAACAATTCCAACACTCTCCAACTCATAATCAAGCTCAAGGCCAAAGCTTAGCCTCTTCACAAGCTCTCCAAGTCTTTATTCCATTATGTAATTCCTATGAAGGATAACTTGTATTTAAAGGGAAATAAAGCCTCTAAAATTAACGAAATCCCTCAAGGATCAGTTCTTGATTGGATGCACTATCAGTGTAACTCAAAAAATCTAAAACAAATAGTACATTGTCCCTGCACTCTAGTCTCAATTGGGTCTTTCTCAAAATCGACATACATGAGTTTCGGATGAGTAAATATTCAGTTAACTAGAGTTGCACTAGTGGAGTTCATTAGTGTCACCACTGACTGTTAGCTCACTATTAGTTCTCTCAATCAGTTTGAGAACTAATTTAACTGAACTAACTCTTGAAACTCAGTCTTATATTTTACAACTCACAATTAACTTACTCTAGACTCCTACAAAGTAGGGATAACATATACATGACTTCCAAAAGACTTCCAACTCGAATTTCCTAAGTTAAGTAAGTTTAATAAGCTTAATTTAACTATTTTAAGTTGCTGTGAGAATAGAATTCGAATTTAATTCACAATTTTATTCAATGACAAATTAAACTGGAATTTCTTGTTGCCATTTATCAACAATCTATTGGATTCTGATGGTTGAAATTAAAATTAGATTCTTGTCATGTGCTTTAGTACATTGCATGATCTTGTGAATATACATGGTTTTCTACATGGTATCAGAGCCGAATTCAATATACTAGAGGAGATTTCGAAGTTTTGAGTTTTGGGTTATAGGTGAAGTTCAAATTTCCAATACACACTTCTGGATCAATAGATCGCATTCTATGGTTTGCGACTCGAGTATGCCTTGGAAGGAATCTCAAATTATATACCCTGGAGGGACAAAATGGAGGCTGTGCTGGAGGATAATGGTTTGAAGTAATTTGATGATAAAGACATCCCTAAGTCAACAACATTGGATGGAAAAAATATGGCCGAATGGAAGAAGTGCTTGGAGAAGGTGAGGTGGATAATCCTTGAGGGAGTTCGAGACCACATTGTCTCGAGTCTCCATGGAAAGGAAAATCCATATGCTATGTGGAAATAAATGATAAACTTGTATTTGAACAACAATGACCAAAGGAAATTGGCACTGAAGGACAAACTTCGAAAAATCAAAATGGAGAAAGGCGAGAATATTCCAAAATACTTGCCCAAGTTCACTCAATGTCGTGAAGAACATGGAAGTGTTGGAATCAGGGTTGCTGAGGATGATATGGTGAGTCTTTCTCTTCTAGGACTCCCAAAGAGTTGGCATAGTTATCAGGACTCTGTCAATGGGGATTGGGAACGACTGTGGTCAAATTTGATGTAGGAGGAGATCAGGAGGAACAACAAGGATGGCTCTTCATCAAAGAATGATGATGAAGAGAACTATGCCTTGGCGATTAAGGCAAAGAAGGAGAAAGGGAAAACTTCCCATTCCAAATTGAATTCTTATCATGGAGGTAAGAATAAAGACATGATGAAGGTTAAGTGCTTTCATTGTCATGAGTTGGTCCATTTTGCTACAAATTATCCACTCAAGAAGTCCAAGAAGAAGTCCTCAAGAGGAGCAACGAGTGAGGCTTTGACCTCTTACTTCAAGTTGGACCTTTCCCTCATTGCATGCATGGTGTCATGAATGATGGGAAGTGTATGGTAGTTAGATGACATGACTAGTGACAAATAGTTATTCAGTGACTTGGAGGAGAAAGGTCTCTAGATGCATATCTAGATGGGTGATGATAGGAATTATAGTGTTATTGGATGGGGCATGATTACCTTTTAGAGGGAGCACGGGGCTTCACTCACCTTGAAGAATGTTATATATGTGCCCGAGTTGAAGAAGAACTTGGTATCTATTTCCATGCTTGAGGATATAGGCTATGATGTGATCTTCTTGAAAGGAACAACGTTCCTTTGACACATAGCCACGAGAAAAGTAAAGAAGATAGGGATTCAGGTGAAGAATCTATATAAGGTGGAGGTAGAGGAGTGTGCTGCTTAAGCACAAAAACATAAAGGGTGAAGAGATGAGAGGTTGGCAAGTTGTGGCATAGGTATTTGGGCCACTTTCATCATGGGGATTTGAATATAATTCAACAAATCTCTACCAGTCATCCCAAAGGTATGATTGAGCAAGTTGATACATGTAAGAGGTGTACTTTGGGAAAATACACCAAGTCTTCCTTTCATGAAAGACACAATTGAGCAAAGGCTATTCTTGAGTGAGTCCATTCAAATGTGTGCGGACCATTCTTGACAACATCCATGAGAAAACATAGGTATTATGTTATATTTATTGATGACTTTTCTCGAAAATGTTAGATATTTTTCATGCAGAAAAAGGATCAAACTTTCACAAAGTTTAGTGAGTTTAAAGCATTGGTGGAGAAAGAGTTGGGCAAGAAGGTTAAAGCTCTAAAGAGTGATAATGGTGGTGAGTATGTCTCAAATGAGTTTAAGAAATTCTGTGCAGTGGAAGGGATTAAATGAGAGTTGACACCACCCCATCACTTAGCATAATGAAGTGGCCAAGAGGAAGAACATAAGCATAGTAGGGGCAGTGAGGGAAATGTTGCATGATCTGGGCCTATCACTACATTTGTGGGATGAGGCATGGAACACATCAGTTTATGTTCATAATCATAGCCCACATCATATACTTGAGATGAAGACACGAGAGGAGGCTTATTCTGGTAAGAGGCCAGATGTTGGTCACTGTAGGATTTGTGGGTCATCATTATAATTCCATGTGACCAAAGATGCATGGAGGAAGCTTAAGCTGACAATAGAGTTGGGGATATTTGTGGGGTATGCTGATACACCTCACAACTATCAGGTGTACTTGCGACCAACATGATGACAATGGTTCATAGGGATGTCAGATTCGATGAGGATAAGACCATGTGAGTTTCCCTTGAGAGGGAGCTTGAGCTACATGTAGATGATGAGATTTTAGCTCCTAAGGTTGAGGAGCCTCAAATTGATGTGGAGAAGCCACAATCAGAGGATCTGGGAGTGGAGACATCCACTTAGGCAGAGTCTTCTAGAGAGGGAAGAAAGCATACGAGAGAGGCTAACAAATTATTGGTTGGATGAGGTCACCTGAGAAGTACACCAGATACATGTATCTTATGGGTTAATGTGTTGTGACATAGCCATCTTCCTTTAAGGAAGAAATGCAGCAACCATTTTGGGTTGATGCCATGGTGGAGAAGTATGACTCCATAATTCAGAACAGTGTTTGGGATGTGGTCTCGAGACCGGAGGATAGTCAGTGGTGATCTCCCGTTGGCTTGACAAGGTAAAGCAAGTTGCAGATGGTAGTGTGGAGAAGCATAAGGCTAGAATTGTCGCCCGTGGCTTTTCACAGGTAGAGGGGATTGACTATGATGAGACCTTTGCTCCTGTTTCAAGGTACTCGTCGAATAAATCCATATTGGCACTATCAATATAGATGGGTTAGAAGATACATCAGATGGATGTAAAGAAAACCTTCCTTAATGGCATGATTGAGGAAGAGGTGTACATAAAGCAACCTAAAGGTTTTGAGACCTTTGACCACGAGTCACATGTGTGCCGGCTCAAGAGAGCATTGTATGGGCTGAAGCAAGCACTTTGTGTTTGGTACACTAGGATAGATAACTACTTCACCAGGTTGGGCTTCACAAAGAGTGAAGAAGATGCGAACCTGTACCACATAGTGGTGGAAGGTAAACTGTTGATCAATGTACTTTATTTTGATGATATCATACTGACAGGTGATAATCAACTGATTAAGTCTTGCATGGAGGACCTTGAAAGAGAGTTTGGGATGAAGGACATGGGGCTCATGTTTTACTTTGTTGGCATGGAGGTATGCAGGGAGATGGGGAGTTGTTTGTGTCTCAGGGAAAG
This sequence comes from Pinus taeda, assembly GCA_000404065.3. Classification (NCBI taxonomy): domain Eukaryota; kingdom Viridiplantae; phylum Streptophyta; class Pinopsida; order Pinales; family Pinaceae; genus Pinus; species Pinus taeda. The sequence continues at coordinate 14,724 of APFE030575331.1, forward strand.
TATTCCAACAATATACTCAGGAAATTCCGCATGGAGAGCAACAAACCCATGGAGACTCCTCTAGCAGGAAACTAGAGGGAGGAGGATGCTACTTCAGGGGAAGTAGTGGAAGCTACTATTTACAAGAACCTTGTGGGTTCACTCATGTACTTGGTGAACACACGATCGAATATGTGCTGTATAGTTAACCATCTTAACCAAGCGATGGTTAGGCCTACCAAGTTGTACTGGAAGGTGACAAAGCATGTTTTGAGATACCTTAGGGGCACTTCTCAATATGGATTATGGTACAAACGGATAGAGGGAGTGAAGCTTCAAGGCTTCACCGATGCATATTGGGAAAGGAGTCCATTTTATCGGGAGAGCACATTAGGAGGGATCTTCAATATTGGGTCAACGAAAGTTTCTTTGTACAACAGAAAACAAAGATTGACTTCACTCGGTTCGACAGAGGCAGAGTACATGGCTGCAAGTCAGGTAACATGTGAGGCCATCTAAATGAGGAAGATCCTGGTTGATTTTTTTGGTCAGTAGATGGATCCAACTATGATTTACTGAGATAATCAAAGCTGTATCAAACTCTCTAAAAATCTAGTTTTTCATGATAGGTCCAAGCACATTGTTATCCTATATCATCATATCAGAGATTGTGTATTGAGGTGGATTATATTGTTAGAGTACGTTCCCATGGAGGAGCAAGATGTTGAAATTTTGACAAAGGCATTGTCAAGATGTAAATTCAAGTTTCATAGAGACAGGACCGGGGTAGTTGATAATCCTTTTCTTGTTGAGAGGGAGTGTTGAGAAATGGCAACAAGAAATTGCAGTTTAATTTTTCCTTGAATTAAACCAAGAATTAAAATATAATTCTATGTTCATAAAAACTTGTAAGTCATTAATTATGTTTAATTAACTTAATTAGATTAGGAATTTCGAGTTGGAAGTGTTTCTGAAGTCATGTATATGTTCTCCCTAAGTTTTAGGGGTCCAGTATGAGTTTAAATTGAGTTGTAAATTAGATCACTCAATTTACTGAGTTATGTTCAGTTAAATTAGTTCCAAACTGTTTGGGGAACTAATAGAGAGTTAACAATCAGTTACTGCACTAGTCCATCTGTTAGGGCCTAAATCTACCTCAGGCTGAGAAAGGTAGGATCTACCGCAACATCAAACCACGCTTAGCCTGATAGCTAGCCCTAGCAGGTCGGGAGAGGCTTCTCTCCTTGTCAATCTCAACAAAATATGATCAATGAGGCTTGAGATGACTGATGTGAATACTGATCTTAGGCTAGGTATGTGCTCATAGGAGTTTGATTGAATTTGATGATGTTTTGTTGGCTCAAATGTGAAAGGCAAATTTGGGTCCGAGGAATGAGGCTCAGTTTTGTAGAGATATATATGGGGTGAGGTAGGCAAATGGTTTGGTACTTCAAATTGAGTGAGATGGAGAGATTTTAGACTGGTGAGGAGTTGAAGAGGGTATGAGAGTCCCAAGGATCCTCTTCAAACAGCTGAAAACATAAATAACTAAATAAACCCTAGGTAGAGCACTGCAAATCAATGAATTCTACCTTTATCCTTGTTTGATTTAGTTAATATGAAGCAAAGAGAGATGATGGTATACATAAAACACATGTAAACTTACAATTATATAAGGAAACACCATACCAAAGCAAGATTCCACAAGAATCCCATAAAGTGTTGCAAACCTTGGTCCATTCCTTTGCCAAATTGCTGAAATGAGTATACAATGAAGCTCCAACAACTCATAAGTTTAGCTTGGAGCTTCATTGTATACTCATAAATTTAGGAGCTGTTCCAAAAAAGTCTAAACTGAGAACTAAAAAGTAGGCAGTGGAACAACTTGCCTCTAAAAACTAGGGAACTAATTCATTCAGTTGCAAACTACCTTTTTCATGGATGAATCTACCTCTATGAGTGAAAATTTAGCATAATTACATAAAAATACATCAAGTCACATTAAATTACATCATGAGTTTGAATATTATAAAGAGAAAAGTCAAATTGTGATGAAACTAGGTGAAAAACAAAGTTTTTTGGCCAAAAATGAGCAAATTTCCTCCTATGCGCTGTGTTGATTTCCCTATGCGTAGTGCCTTTTTACAACTGATTTTGGAGGCCTTCCCATGCACCAAATTTTCTCCAAGTGGGATTTTTGGAAATTTCTACCTGTCTAATTTCCAGAAAAAGAGGAATTTCTAAATTTGGCCTCCATTTTCCCCTCCAAAACTGAGTTCTCCCAACATTGCTTCCTATGTGTCCAAAAAAGGGTAGAAAGGTCATTTTTGAGGTGTTTTTGACCTTTTTGGAAGCTCAAAACCTGTCAATATTTCTTGTCCATTTGTGAGCATTCACATTTCTCCATAAAAAATCTAAAAATGCTGAGCTTTCCTCAAAAGGAGGCCCCTAGCAAAAGTGCGTGCCAGGTGGCGCGGCGCATCAGGCATAAAAACCTATTTTTTAGGCCAAAAATTTATAAATTGCAAAACGTGTCCCAAATTTCTTGAAATTTGGGCTAAGTGTCCTTCATTAAGTGCTATGTTGGGCCAAGGAAGTCTCAGCCAGGATCTAGAGTCTATCTTTCTCTTTTCGCTTCCTCGATGCTTTCTTCAACTTGGCTTTCAAATTCCTGATTCTTGCCTTGCACACCTTGTTTCTCACCAAGTAGTAGTAGGCCATGTGCCTCAACATAGTTTTCTCTCTGTTGGCCTTCTCTAGCATCTTTTCCAAGTGGATATTTGTCCTCTCAAGCCAAGATTCATGATCAACATTGATTTCTTGTTTAAGTGGTGTCAGCTTGACTTTCCTCCTCTTGGCAGCTTGCCAGTTTTCTCATATGTTTTGTAGCTCCATAATGGTTTGCTGATCCTATATCTCTTTGTTTCTTTGCTCTAGATATTTGATTATCCACTTGGCTCCTTCTAAGTTGAGAGACAAATCATGAATGTCAGCCTGTTGCTCCTGAATGATCTCCTTGAGCTTTGAGCTTTGGGAGCCCAAATCGGTGTCATCATCCTAAATAAGAATGAAATCTGTCCCTTGTCCTCCTGAAGGCCTCTCATCATGTAATGGCTGCTTGACCTTTTCCTGTACCTACTCTCCTGATGGAGGAAACGAGACCCCTTCCACCCCGGGTGGAGATAGTACTCGTTTTGCTGCTGCAAGCAAACTTCTAGTGCCCTTTTGGTAGGTGACAAACACTGGCACACTAGTGGTTTGTGTCTCATGAATCTCCTGCTGATGTGAATGCCCTCCTGTCTCATGAAAAAATATTAGGGGTACTTGAGGACCTGTAAAGACTTCATGTGAAATGAAATCCTCCCATGAGATGTTTTGTAAACCAAGCTGATGCAAGACCATAATTTTGATTAGTGCAAAATGATATATGCTGTTATGCTACTGTTGAGGAGGCTTCCTGTGCACTAAGGTGGTCATCTTCTCAATGTTTTGGCAAATAAAATAGGGGAGATTCATCATTCTCACCCTAGTGAAGTGCATCAACAATCTGATGTGATAGGTATACAGGCGAGAAAACCGGCCCTCACAACTGAAATATTTAATTATGAGTTTCATCAAGGGAGCATATGTGTCTTTTAGATACCGGAAGGGAAAAAATCTACTGAGATGTCTCTGATAACCAACCTTGATGTAAGGCTCATAATTTTCTCTATCAATCTGCTGCCTTTTATTCCATTGCTCACTGACATTTGGAATACCAGTTGCTTGAGAAATAGTCTCGGGTGTCAAGGTGAATGTCACACCTGCCAAAGTGACTTGACCATTACGAAGATGGAACACAAACAATCTGGACAACTCATAATTGTACTCGACTCTCTCTACAATCTGGACAACTCATAATTATACTGGACTCTCTCTACCATCTCACATAATTGATAACAAGATTGGTGTTGAAAGCACGCGACAGCAAGAGGACAGGCCAACAGCCCAACAAGTGAAGTAAGCTCCTCTCGTATATGTTTACCACCCTTGTGAGGTCTCCTTGGTGCATGCATTTCTCTAGAAGAATCACTGAATGTCTTCTCATCTTGGTGATAGGAAGGATCTGACTCCATGTTTGCCAATGTTTTAGTTTTCTTAGATGAGTATGAAGAGAATTTATGGTGTCTTTAGGTTTTTTCTGCCAAGTATAAGAATGTATGAGGGACTGTGGAGGAAATGCGTATGAGGGGTTTCGGGAATGTTGCTAATGGGTTTTTGGGGAATAGAAGGGTTTAGGGAATAGTATTTAGACTTTTGGGACAACAACTAGGGTTTGGGAATCTTTAACTAGGGTTTGAGATAGTAGGACTAGGGATTTAGGATTAGTGATTTTAGGGATATGGGGTTTAGGGAGTGGGTATATGAGAATGTGAAGAGAGGGAGAAAATGAATGAGGGAATGAAGGAGTGAGGGAGTGAGAAATGGCTAGGAGTGGAATTAGAAGCAAGAAATACAATTTGCAAACCCTATGCAGCTGTTTTTGACAAAAAATGTAAGGAGGTAGGGTTTCACTTTTTCCCCATTAAATCACCATAAGCACCAAGATAACTCATTCATTGGTCATGGGAGAAATGTAAACTTACTTGGACAAGTGAGGATTGAGAAACTTTTACAATTTTGGGAGAGTTTGTGGGTGAAATCGGCTTCCAAACACTGTGCGCCGCGCCCTCTCAATGCGTCGCGCCTGTGTAAAATCAACACTGCAAAGTGCGGCCCAATGCACCGCACCAGATGGATGCGTCACGCCCACGACCCAATGTGCTATGCCGTTGAAATGCCCAAGTTGCTGCGGTTTTTGCTCTTTGGCTTCAACAAGACCTTTCTCTTGTCCACTCTTTCTCCTTTGGATGCAAATGAGCTCTTTAAACATGAAAAATGGTTTATACACATAGGATTTTAATTTTCCACTTATAAAAACCCACTTTTTAATGTTTGCCTTTGACTTGCTTTTAAACTCTATTTTTGGGCAGTTTTCTTTATTTTTGCCTTTGATGAACTGAATGCTTTGAGTTTTTGTTTGCCTTGCAGGTGATGGAGTTGCTGAAGCTTGGCAAGGTGACTATGGTTGCCACTAAAGTTATTACATATGGAAAAAATGGAATTAAATCAAATTTATACATGAAATCATAAAAAACTATGTTTTTCCTCAAAATAGGGTTTTGAGGAAAAATCAATCACTAAGCATGTGATTATGGAATTTATTGTTTCTAAAACTTTGTTTGACCTCCTCATGCACCTACTGACTGTTATTAAGGATTTTGAAGACCTTATTGATGAAACCCTAGACCTAGTGAGACCTAAAACCCTAAAAATGACTTTTGCGAATCTAAAGACAAAAATTGACTGTAGATGATCTAGATGAGTGAAAATGGGCCAGCAGGTAAAGGACATGAGGGAAAATGTATAATAAACCACTACTGTCAGATGTTCCATGATCCTAATGGAATGCAGCTGACCGAGTGAGACACCTAACATGCAATGCAACAAGAGAATTTGATCACTGACAGAGGGATGAACATACTGACACTAACACCATCCACAAGTGTCACTCTATTTAACTGAAGATTCCCTCATTAGAAACTCATGCATGTTGATTCAGAGAAAGACCCAGTTGAGACCAGAGTGCAAGGATAGTGTACTATCAGTTGTATGATTTACTGAGTTGTATAGATCATGCATGCAACTAGAGAATGACCTGTGTTTGGATTGCACAATTTGGAAGCATGAATTCCCTTTAAATACATGCTATTCATCCTAGGAATTACGCAATATATTAGGGGCGTGGAGAGCTATAGAATTAGCTAAGTGTTGGCCAAGAGCTAGCTTGTGAGTTGAGAGAGTTGAGCATACTTATGCGGAATTGTTCTAGTGAGAACAAGCTTTGTCTCTTCACTCGTATTTTTGACATATGCAATAAATATGGCATGGTTTTGAGCAGTGGCTTTCCCCAGATACATCTTGTGTTACGTTCCATTGATTTATCTTCTTCTTGTTCTTATTTTTTTCATCGATCTATTGGCTTCTGCTGGTTGAAAGTATAAGTAGATTCTTGTCCCGTGCTTCAGTAAATTGCATGAGCTTGTGAAACTACAAGATTTTCTTCAACTATTATAATAATAAAGTAGATAATATAGAAGTAATAACATAACTAGATTATAATATGTAGATTATTAGCATTATATCATAGACCTACATATTATATAACATTAATCTAAGCCTAGGACATACTAACATTAGAAGATTATTGTAACATTAACTTAAATCTAACATGAACCTAACACATAGGTTAGAATAATATGACTAGGCTAAATTGACACTTAGATTAGGATAGACTAACCTAAGGTGTGGCATGGCTAAGGCATCAATTCAACTTAAGGTTTGGCTTCCTTGAAATATTTTTTCAAGAAGGTAGATATGATATTTCTATTCTTGTTGGTATGAAATAGAGATAGCATAAGTCAACAGGGAGAGAGAGGGGGTAATTGGACCCAACATAGCCAGTCGGAACCACCAACTTCAACAAAAAAGGGTTTAATTGGGAACCTAACTGGGTGGTCTCCCCTGGTGTTGATGGAGGTCATTTTTTCCCATCAACACACTAGAGATACCAGCCTTATAGGTACTATACACTTTGTGAACCTTTATGACTTTAACTAATTTTGAGAGAAATTGGACAAGGTTTTGATAAGGTACCAGGGGGAGGTAAGGGAAAGTTCTACCTAAACTATTGGGCAACGAGTTACTACTCTAAGGGGAAACATAATCTTCAAAAAGAAACTTCTCAGCACGAAATGCATGTCTTCATCTGGGCGCATACCTTGGTCCATAAGGCTCTGTCCATCCAACATCTCCATCTCTCCTTACGGATGGAAATCTCTAGTTCTTCTTTCTATCTTTGTCAAATCAATGGGCTCAACCCCTCCTACTAGGCCATGACTCACCTTATCACTATTCCTTTCATTTCACAACTCTAGCTAGCTTAGTCTTACTTCTCGCACTTCTGGGCTACTCAACATGACTCCTACTTGGTGCAACTCCCTCTGTTGCCTATGGATTTCCTGGAAGGGCTTCTCCTGCCATTCCTTAGCTATCCGTGCTATCACAAATCCATGATGTGGTCACTTTGGGACCACTGTGAATGCCTGTGCGAAACTGATAAGGTTTGTCGTAGTGATAAATAACTAATGATTACTTAAATTTCGGACTACACCTAACTTCTCAAACACTTGTTATATTTTACACTTACACAATTTTCCAATTTAAGCTCAATATGTTTAATTATTTTTTATGATAATTATTCAATTATGCGATATCGTAAAACAATACAAGAAATTGAAATAAAACTCAACAGAAGTGCGATATCATAATTATATCAATGAACAAGAGTATGAAATAGGAGGGGGAAGATCCTAAAACAATTCCCCCCATTGATTCTTTTATTAAACATAAAATAATATTACAATATAGTTACAAGGGCCAGCCATGAAAAACTCATGCACTACCTAAGTACAAAGAGTTGCAGTTATTGGCCCAACCCAACGCACTAGCCTAAAGTTCCAATCTATGATCAGGGCATAGGGTTGGCACCTTTCCTTATAGAAAACATAGAATCCATAACCCAATAAACTCAAAAACCTAACTCTTGACCTATACCAGAAATTAGGCTCGCTTGGGTGATCCAACCCTCTTTCTATGATGAGCCTTAGTTGGAATTTCTATTTCTATGATTTGTTCCCTTCCTATTGTTTTGAGACATTGCATAGAATGACATCTTTGTGATTTTCTTCATTGAACCCTCCCTTCCAAGTGACGAGCTCCTATACTTATATGCATTTATGACAATCCATTTTCCTTGGTCGACACCCCTTTAAGTGTTGATCTGACTTGCTGAAAATTTTGTCGATGATCCTTTGTTCACTTGAGCTGATTCATCCTCCTCATGCAAGTGCCCCTCCATGTGGGTGCCTTTCCGTGCATGACACACGATGATTGGTGTTGGGCGCTTGATGCCCTGCCATTGTTTGGGTATGCCTAGGGCGTGCATGTATCATGCTGCTGTGTACACGCCTTTCCCATGTCAACTTGTTGATTTACCTTCTCATTTTGTTTACTCCATTCCATTTGGTCACCGCTCAATCAGGGAGGTCATTCCCCTAGTTGACACCCATTCCACCTTGAGCTCGTGTTGGGTTACATTTTGATCAGCACAGTGCCCAACACCCCACCTTCGTGCAAGCGTGCCTAGGGTGTGTGTGCCTTCCTGTTGTCATTGTGTGGACTTGGGCACCCCTTCTCCATGTGGGTGTGCCCATCACACCATTCTCTCTTGTTTCATGCGTTCTAAATAGTTTCCACTTAGGTTCGCTGAGTCATTTCCTTTTCGAGTGGGTGGGAATGTTTCGTCTTGCGGTTCATGCCCATCCATGCAATTTATAAACCAAATCGGTTTTCCATATTCATTTTTCTCTGCTTCCAAGTGGTCATGGTTGTCATAAGTTCTTGTTGGCCTTGGTTCCAACTCAAGGCCCTAACATCCTCCTCCACTTCAAAAAGGTTGTTTCCCTTGACAACAAATCCACTTGACTAACTCTATCGCCAAGTCAAAACTGTCGCAAAGTGCCACCATCTCCAACGTATATTGAACATACTGCATGAAATTCTTGGCTTCTTCATATGAACCTTCACAAAGGATAAAATCTGCATGTGGGTAAGACTACTCAATCTCATGGTCATTAGACGCAACTCATCATAATCCTCCACATTGCCCCAAATCACATAAGGTTTCTCCCTCCAACTTGGCTGCAATGCGTCTATCGCAGCTTGTATCATGCCAACCCACCATATCACCATGTGAAATACTACTGCTATACTCCAACTCAACTCTTACCATGCATCCGTGCACTTGGCCATCCTATGAATGGGTGATTAGTCCAATGATCACATCCAATTCCATGAGAATGCACCTCTTCTTTCATTATTCATTTTTTCTCCAACACTCTATCACATATTTAAATTAATCAAGAACTATTCCCATATGTCCTTCAACCAACACTCAACCATTGTTCCATATCCAGGTCCATGAAGAAACTCCATCTCATCTTTGATATGCTACTCATCAACATTGTCAAAGGGGCAAGTCCTCACTTGCGTTGTCATCTCATCCATGTGACGCCTTTGGTAATAGACTAACAACCTCCATGCCCATAAAAACAACTGAGTCTCATTAGACTCAACCCATGCCTAAGTGCTCCCACCAAGGCAACTTCATCACTGCAACTCCATCCAGCTCCAAGGTGTCTCACTCCTTTCCCAACCATCAAATCACTCCTCACGAACACATCCCATACTATGCCCAAGGTATGCATCCCATATCTCATCCAAGTCAAGTCTAAAATTGATCTCAACTCCTCAACAAACCAGATACTCCAAGAACACCATCACCTGAAGTCTTCATTGATTGTAACTCCCTTCAATATTTTCAAGTTTTCTCAGGCTCCTTTGAACCCTCTTAAAATTAATACTTTAGGTAGGCACATTTGTCTTGGTCGCAAGTCCCATTGTTGGGTAGCGGATCCCCCCATAACAGGTTTTTGGGGCTTGTAGCTTGAATTTTGGTCAAAAGTAATGTAAGACCCCGCGAAAGTTGGGTGTGGAGAATGAGAGTCTAGGGTTTTCCGTCCTAAAATATTGTAATTTAATATAGAATGGGTTGGCCTACCCATGGTCTGTGGACCATGGGAATGTATAAATATAGTGAGGCTCTAAGTGTAGAAGCAAGTTTTTAGGATTGATCGAAAGTGATATGGGTTTTTGAATGCTATATTCACTCTAAGTCTGTAAGTTCGAGTCTTGGGTTGTAGGAAGAGGAAGAGGCTCTGTAGTTGTGTGCATAGAGGCCTGGTAGAGTCTGCAACTGTGTGCGGAGCCCTGCAACTAAGTGCGCAGGGCGGAGTTGGGATTGTAATGGAACAAAAGTTTAATAAAAGCTAAGTTGATTCTAAAATATTGTTCATCTATTTGTAGATATGTATGTTTATGCTTCTGTTATATGTTTATACATCTCCTTATATTTTATGAGTGTGGGCACTTGCTATGAATATGGTGCATAGAAGTGGTGCGACCACAAGGGAAGATAAGGGGAAGCAGCTCGAGGAAGATACATAGGTTCAAAAGGCTCCTGCAAAGGAGCCTAAGTTTGACTTGGAACGCACAAAAGAGACGTTTATGGAAGCTAAGAAGAGCTTTGCGGAGGCCTCTACTTCAGGTAGTAAGGATCAACTAGAGCCAGGAATGGATCCTTCTATGCTTACTACCTTTTTAGAGACATGGATGAAACTGTTGCACGATAATAAGGTAGTTAAAGGACTACAGAACTGATAACTAGGTGCACAAGGTCAGGTGAACCATGTGTAGTTCGGAAAATAGGAAAGCATACATTGCGCATCGGGAGGGAAATGAGATTAACAGCGCAGATTGGTGAATATGAAATGGATCAGGTAATTCTAGACTTGGGTTTGGATGCGAATGTGTTACCAAAGCAGACATGGGAATGCATGGGTAGGCCCGCTTTGCAGTGGTCCCCTATTCAATTAAGGATGGAGAACCAACAAAATATCTTTCCCATGGGAAGGTTGCAAGGGGTAACCATGGCTATCGAAGGCGCAAGCATGCAGACAGACTCTGAGGTAATAGAGATTGTGGATGACAACAACGCTTACCCCGCATTGCTAGGAATAGACTGGGCCACTGATATGAATGAAGTTATCAACCTAAAGAAGTGGAAGATGATATTCAAGAAAATGTCTCTACGCGTAGTGGTTCCGTTAGATCCAACCGAAGGAGCGCGCTACATGGAACCTGTACATGACGATGACAACAACGATGAGCTGGATTGCATTTACTATATAACGATGCAAGACCAGGATTGGGTAAACTTGACTGCAGATGGGAGAATCTCATGGGAGCATGATAGTTCATGTACTTTGGATTTAGATGAAGAAATAGAATGCTGACAGAACCAGTTGCATGAAGTAACAACGTTGAATTGTAACATGATGATTAGATCATTGCAGTGCATGACGATCGAAGCAAGGGAAATACCAACATATGATGGTGTAACAGGAGTGGATGAATTCTTAGACAAATTTGAAAGTGCAGTACCAGAATAGCAGTGGTACCAAACAGTAAAATGGGTGTTGCAGGCAACACCCGCACGATGGTGGAATACACATCATAAGACTATGGGGAACTAGCTTAGATGTAGAAGATGGATGCGCTTATGATTTGGGAGTCCCCAGCGATGAAAGTGAGCCGGGCAGCCATGACAAAACGGTTTGCATGCCCACTTGTGTCGACGAGTGCAGACGTATGTTGTGTAAGTACCTCCCAGACTAAGGATCTAAAATCAGAACCCAATGCGATAGTAGAGAAGGTGATGCACCCCACAAATAGTTCGTGACGGAGCATTTAAAAAACTATGCAGAGTCATGAACAGATTTCACTAGGCGAGACGAACTGACTAGGACCTACGCGTATTAGTGGTTTGATGGGCCTATAGGACCATAAGCAAAACCAGAGCACGGAAATGACCCCAACACTGATAATAAGAGATGACACTAGGAGACCAGAGAAGAATCACCAAACCACATCTCCCACAATTGGGATAGGATGTGAGGACCTGGGTAAAGGAATTAGGAATTTTACAGGAAGCCATTCAGCGAGGGAGCTTGAAACTCCGTGAACTCGATGAGGATTGGGCATGATTAAGGAAGAAAAGCGTGACATTGGATGAAGAAATCAGTAAACTGGAAACCGAAGTCACGTAAGCAGGATGTGAGAAACTAAGCAAGATGGGACCGAGTCTAGCCATCCCTATTAATGCATTAGAAGGAGTTGCGACCCTGCTACCATGGCTGCGACTGTACCTTACTAAACAGGGGAGTGTACCATACAAAGAAGAACGCGACGCACTACCAAACACAAGGGTCTTTAAAGGGTGCCCGCGACCTAGGCTAGCAGGAAAAGAGAAGCCTCGCAACGCGAGTGTGACCACCTGATTATCTGTAGGAAGCACAGTCTTAGTGCTCCAAGTAGTTGAAAGAAGGTGCAGGACTATAAACAAGTTTGTAGGAGAGCTGCATGGGAAGGAGGTTTCGCGCAAGGCCAGTAGATCACAGAGGTCGCAGTCGCACGCAAGGGGCTACGCTACTACGTGGGTAAGTTGGGATGTGACTGTTGATAACACTGTTCATGACAAGAGGTCCAATTTCAGGTAGAAAGGAGTAGGTGGCGGGCCATTAAGACCAGAATTAAGATCTAGATTCAGGACGATCTGCTGCCAAGAAGGTATTAATGACTCAGAAGTGGAGGGAATGGTCAAATTCAAGTTCAAATGTTACTATAAAACCCCTTTGGGTAGCCTCGAGGCAACACTTGGTTGTTTAAGATTTGAGCCAGTACAGAGCATTGAGCACCAAACTACCTTGTCAAGTACATGACTGAACAAATTCAGTGAAGAAACAATCACAGTTGTGAGAACCAGAGTGTGATTTGCGGAAGTTACCCCAGATCCCTGTGTAACCTAGGAGGAGCTTGAAGAGGCGGCAACTACACCAGAGGTTCCAAAGTCTCCCCACATGCCGTGACCACAGAAAGACAAATAGACAATGGGGCCAGTTTGGGTATCACCACGAAACCCACGGTTTAGTAAATTGTCAATGGCAGAGAAGAGCAAAGCTATTACCATGGAAATAGAAGAGGAGGAGGAAGATTTGCAAGCCTTGATTTACCAAATTTAAGCATAGGACAATGAAGCAGTGGATGTTTCCCAAGTACCTTTGGTAATAAAGTTACCCACCTACATCCCCCCATGGAAAGGGACAGTCAATACCGAAGGACCTGGTGGCCATGAAGAGTGCGCTCTAGACCCCGCTTCTTCCGGATGAAATAAGGTTTGAAGGTCCACCACTGGGATAGTTACCTAATATAAAGTTCAAAGTCTAGGACCTCACGGATAGCGAGAAGTTCCCACAAGTGGCCACGGAGCAATTATTACAGCAGAAATGGTTTCACAGTGTAGAGAAGGTTGGGTTACTACATCTGCGGTGGATACCCCACTACCACCATGCTCCCATCACAATTTTGTCATTTGGAAGCTCCTGTGTCTAGTACATGATGGGTATCTCTGGCTGGAGGAGCCAATTCCCATCATGGCTAATTTAATTCACCGAATTTCTCGGCTGCCCATCAAGGAAAACAATCCCACAGCCATAGTAGGAAAGAGCAGCGACTTGGCCCTCGCAGAAGCTATGAAGGCCAAATATAAGTTGGAGAAGAGGAAGCGAGGGTATGTGATAGCAAGCATCAAGGACAAAGGGGTGTGCATAGCCACCTAGTTGCTGGCTGACAAGATTATAAGGAAATGTCACACAGACGAGGTGCCAACATCTGTAATCGCGTTGGCAGATTAGTGTGCAAAGGGGGTCTAGTTCAACTGGGCGCAGTTTCTCTGCGATGAGTTTTTGACGAATTGTTGGGAGGCCCAATAGCAGGGTAAGACCTTCCACTAAACGTGGTTGCTCTCATCCGTCTTGTTGGTCGCGGGGAAGCTACTGGCGGATAGCCAGTTTCCCACCATTGAGAGGAACTTACCCGAAGCTGCGAGGTACACCTCGCTCTAGGCAACGAAAGATGCGATGAGGTTTTGCGAGATCAAGGTGTTTTGGGTGTTCATGGAGGTGAGAATCTGAGCTTGGATCAAATGAAGGTTACACTTGTCCTCGACAGTATACAATAGCTTGCAAAGCACGACAGAATTCAAGGCAGATATGCATAATCTGTATATCCCGACGTGAAAGGGTCTAGCCTGAACGTGGGTGAAACTTCCATTCATTGCTACAGACATTGAAATTTTTGATGTAATGGCGGCATGGTCTCCTGAGTGGCATGCTCCAGACTTGGAAGAGCTAGAAAATATCACTGCAAAGCAGCGAAAGAAGGAAACCAAGCTGCACATCGCGAAGCTGGCGAAGAGAAAGCTCTAGGAACAGGAAGAAGCCACACAGTGGAAGGTAGATGAGGCAGCAGTGAAAACGTAGACGGCGAAAACCACAACCATGCCCACCAAAGAGACTGAGGAATGTCAGGAAAGTTCCATGGAGTATGAAATCTAGGAGGAAGTTGAGACATAGGAACGCATAACAAAATTGACCCAACTGAAGAGGCCGTGTGTCTAGGAGAAGCCAACTACACAGAAGAAGACAAAGACAACGAAGACCTTTGAAGGAGCCCTTTTTGACAGTGGCGGACCAGTTCACGATGTCACCAAGGATTCTCTTGAAGAATTAATGACAGAGTAGACAACTGTGTTGGGGGCGCTCAGAGCGCAGTTGCAGGCATTATAGGTGCGACCCCCAGGAGTGATGACACCGCACCTTGCAGAAGGTGCATTCGAAACTGAGCAAATGTTGCGCACCCGCACAACAAACACTTTGGTGTTACCAGAAGGCGCAGTCCTAGCAAAAGCCATAGTTGACATAAGGGGTTAGGGGTTGTATTTGGCAACCCTTCTCAGAGAAACCTAATACTAGCTATAGGATGGGGTAACTGCTGAGTTGCGGGACAGGGAGGCCGCGCCCTCCAAGTCTTGTGCAAGAAGAAATTAAATTTAGAACAACTCAACCTACAGCGTGACAACTTGATCACACAAAACCAGGGATTAGAATAGGCCATGGATGAGGCATGTAGTAGCATACCGGAGCTGGCCGTGCCGGCTACACTCCCCACCATGGAAAAGATTCACCAACTGGCAGTGGGAGTCCGCAAGACCCAGGAGGAGGCTACAAAGGTTTAGTTGGAGTTGAACTTGCAGATCGCGGAGTTGCGACTGAAGGCCCAACCCTCTACACCCGCAAAATTCAGAGAGAAGCGTCACTGCACCATTCAATCGGGGTTGGAAGTGATAAATCACACCGTATAGGACTGCACGGGATTGTTGGATCAGTCCTTCTTCACGCTCACTTCACTACAAGAGAAACCAATGCTACAAAAGTTAGAGATATAAGCACGGGAATTGCAGTAGGCCTATGACAATGTCCGGGGGACCGCACAGATGGTTGGCCTTACTTAGCAAAGATGAGGGAGGCCCAGGCTCTGAAGGAACAGGTGGATGCTGCATGCCAAAAAGAAGTAGGGCTTAAAGCACACATCTAGCCTTGGCTCGGGGAAGTGTTCATGGTCATTGCCACGATCGAGGGGAAGCTGGCCCAGATGCAGGATGAATATGTGCAAAGGAAAGAGGGTGCTTCTAACAACGATGCATTAGAGAGTTGTGCACAATTGGTACAGCGGGCAGCAGAGGAATGTGTGGCAGACATTCGCGAAGTGCAGAAGCTGCTGGATGGACTCCAAGCAAAGATCACCGCACCAACCGAGTGACTCAGGATGAGTCAGGATTATTGTGTTGGGGGATTGTTGGGCAACAGATCCCCCTATAGCGGGTTTTTGGGGCTTGTAGCCCGAATTTTGGTCAAAAGTAATGTAAGACCCTGTGAAAGGCGGGCACGGAGCGTGAGAGTCTAGGGTTGTTCGCCTTAAAATATTGTAATTTAATATAGAATGGATTAGTCTACCCATGGTCCGCGGACAATGGGAATGTATAAATAGAGCGAGGCTCTGAGTGTAGAAGCAAGTTTTTAGGATTAAGCGAAAGTGATATGGGCTTTTGAATACGATAGTCGCTCTGAGTCTCTAAGTCCAAGTCTTGGGTTGTAGGAAGAGGAAGAGGCTCTGTAGCTGTGTGCGCAGAGGCCTGGTAGAGTCCGCAACTATGTACATAGACCCTTGTAGTTGAGTGCATAGGGTGGAGTTGGGATTGTAACGGAACAAAAGTTTAATAAAAGATAAGTTGATTCTGAAATATTGTGCATCTATTTGTTGATCTGTTTGTTTATGCTTCTGTTATATGTTTATGTATCTCCTTATAGTTTATGAGTGCGCGCACTTGCTATGAATGTTGAATGATTGATAAGAATATTGGGCCCACAAAATTAAATTAAGATCTATAATAATAACAAATTAAGGTTAAAGGATCTAGACCGCACATCTTCGTGTTCTCTACAGAGCTATGCGAAGGTTAGACAGTTGCGCGGAGTAGTGGGAGCACACATGATCGATTCGCGAACTTCCCAAACTTCATCAAGATATCCCTAGGGTGTGGAAACTTGGTTCCAACACCCTTCCATACTACCTCAGGTGAGACCTCAGTCCGTGCATCGCAGTTGTTGTCGAAAGGGACAGTAGTTTCAGGATTTGTTTGGCTAAATCACTTCTAAACCTAGGTCAGGCCCCAACAAGCCAACACCCATTGTAAGGTTCATCTTCCCTCTTCGTTGCATAAACACTCTTATATGCTTTCCATGTCGTTAAAACAACCATGGCCTTGCTATTTTGATGCACCCAACATCCTAGTTGGTCCATCTACCAAACATCTTCATATCACAACAACACATCTATTCTACACGACATCCTTGCTTGGCACTTTTTCTCGATGTCCATTTGTGAAATACCTTACACCACCCTTGTTTAATGTCCATGCATAAAGTCTGCCATGCCTTTCTATTCTACTTGATGCACATAAATTTGGTTTCCCAACTCGTCTAATTTAGCAAGACCATTGAAACTTCAACCATCACATCCTTACCTTCAGTAAAGTTAGTGCCCTTAGTTTAGCTACCCTCATATCGCCATCAGAAGTCCCTTCCACCATTCCCCCCCTCCCCACTCAAAGTTCACCAAAGACTTATCCTTGGCCCAACGAGACTCCAATAATGAATTCCATCCAAAGATGTGTCAAGTCATCTCCTTCACTGTGCCCTTCCTTTCTTCTTTCCATGATCAATTCCACGCACTTAGCTAAATCTCTGTTTGGATAACCATGACTCACTCATCACATAAGTTTATCATGTTCCACCCTTGCCTCAAGAAATCACACCATCTTCCCTTAGGTCAAATACCATTGAAACAGGTTCTACAAAAGCCAAAATTATCCATCGCATAACTAAATGCAAACTTACCTCAACCTTCCAAGTGAAAGTCATTCATCACAGGTTCCTCCTAGTTAGCACAAGGGGAACCATGTTACAACTTCCATCAACAAATTCATCTTTCTTCTAAGGCTACAATATGAATGAATCTAGCCCAACTTATGCAAGCTCCATCTCACCAAGTTCTTCGTCTTTCATCTGCAACCTCACAACACTTATTTTTTCCAACTTGTCCCCATAGTCAACTTCTTTCTTCATTGGTTACAACATGCCCAAATCTAGTTCAGCTATGGTAGGCATAATCCCTCCAGACTCTCCCTCTTTCAGCACATGTTCATAGAACTTTATTTAGAATTGACCATTGGGCCAATCTCTTCTTAATACATTAGAAATTCTTCTTCATAGTCATGACTAACAACTTCAACCTACCCAACCATCCCACCAAGGTGAATAAGCTCTTTTCTAACCTTGTCTTTCAAAACTTCAAGTTCTTCTCACAACCTCGACCTATCTTCGATCATGCTTCCTAACTTATTTATGAGTTGCATAAGTTTCTAACTACCCTCTTATAGACCCGCCATCATGATAGCCAACCCTTAACCAACTTTATAGCCTTGATCACAGTTCCAAGATCTTCCAAACTTCAAATTTTGCAAAATGCTCACCTTCGCAAAGTAGGCTTTGATACCATCCACCCACGAATTGGGAAGATGTATATTTGCCTCTAGTCTTCACAAAGTAGGCTCTAATACCATCTGTCATGACCCCATACTATGGTCACTTTCAGAACACCATGGGTGTCTGTGCATCACTGGAAATGTTCATTGTAGTGCTAAACAATCAATGATTAATTTAGTTCTAGACTACGCCTAACTTCTCAAACACTTGTTATATTTTGCACTTAGACAATTTTCCAATTCAAGTTCAATTTT
Source organism: Pinus taeda (assembly GCA_000404065.3). Lineage (NCBI taxonomy): Eukaryota > Viridiplantae > Streptophyta > Pinopsida > Pinales > Pinaceae > Pinus > Pinus taeda. The sequence continues at coordinate 32,719 of APFE030575331.1, forward strand.
TTCAATTATTTCTTACAATAGTTATTCAATTATGCGATATCGTAAAACAATACAAGAAACAAAAATAAAACTCAACAAAAATGTGATATCGCAAATATAAAAATTAACAAGAGTATTGGATGGGAGGGAGAAACTCACAAAACATTTCTCCCCTTTTCTTATTTGATTAAACTTAAAATAATCTTGAAATAGAGTTAAAAAAGGCCATCCATGACCAAACTCATGCACTTCCCAAGTACAAAGAGTGCTAATTGTTGGCCTAGCCCAACATACCAGCCAAAATTGCCAATTCTACAATTAGGGCATGATCAATAGAAGGTTGGCACCTTTCCCAACAAAAAACCTAGAATCTGTGCCCCAATAAGCTTAGAAACCCAACCCTTGACCTCTGTTAGAAATCAGGCTTGCTTGGTTTCCCCTCTTTCTGCGATAAGCCTTAGTTGCGATGTGCGCCCTTCTTGCAGTTTTGTGATATCATATAGACTCACATCTCTACAATTTTCTTCATTGACCCCTTCCTTAAAAGTGCTTAGTTCCTCTACTTATATGCATATATTCCAAGCCATTTACCTTAGCCAACACCCCTTTAAGTGTTGAGCCGACTTATCACAAATTTTGTTAAGCCCCTTCATTCACTTGAGATGACTTGTCCTCCTCATGCGAGCACCCCTCTGTGAGGGTGCCTTGTCACACATGGAACACAATGCTTGGTGTTGGACACCCAATGCCCCACCATCATGTGGGCACATCCAGGATGTACACCCCTCATGTTTTCATGTACAATATTCCTTTCCTGTGTCGAATTTTTCATTTACATTCTCGTTTTATTTACTCCATCATTTCGTTTGTTCACCCCTCGGTTAGGGTGGTCATGCCCCTAGCCGACCCTCGTTATATCTTGAGCTCGTGTTGGGCGGGAACACCCATTGTGACATGCCCATTATGTTTTTCCTGGCACAATGCCACTGGTAATCAAGTGACTTCTTAGCCTGTTCAACTTCAACACATTCATTCACATGTTAGGATTTGTATTTTGATCGGGTCGTTTGGAGCACAAGACCCTGGGCTAAGATTACATTAAGTCTAGGTTTCAAGGTGATGTGACATGATCATGTTTATACATGTCTCTTTCAGATGGATGGTTGTGACCATACCATGAGTTGTTATATGTGATCCTTCTCATTATTGGATGGCTGCGACCATGCCTTGGTTTTCGTTATGATCCTTTTTGCTAGATGGCTATGCCCATGCCTTGGATCCATTTACATGACCATTCTTTGGATGGCTGCGTCTATACCATAATTAATGTATTATTCATATTTTTTAAGTGATGTATATGTATCTATGCTTGCTTGCAGGTTATTCAAAAATAGACTTCGGTTCCCTGCATGCACTTGTAAAGCATTTAACTCCTCACTTTAGTTCGGCCTTCATGCTTTAGGGGGCATCTGTTACACAAAATTTTTGTCACTGTCCCTATACTCCCCATCCATGATCTTTAAGGATCTTGATAGTGCACTCAACATGCTTTCCTACCATGAGGAAACTCTCATTATGTCCCTCTTCATGAGCAGAACAATTCGCTTTTGCATCATTTCCCAAAAATCTTTTGTTTATCCTAGTTTACAAGATCGACGCTAATGACCCATGTCCTACTCGCGCTGATATGTAAGGTTTACAATTGCCCCTAGCACTGATCGAATTGACTGAGCCCTTTCTCAGTCACGAAGATCCTTTTTTTGAAAGATTTTTAAGTATGGAGCTGAAGCTCCCAGCTCTCGAAGCTTCGTAACAGAAGTTTGGTAAATGGTTAGGCCGGATGGAGTCGAAGAGATCAGTTTGGGCTCCTTTCCCCTATTAGGATGGAACTAATACAAGAGATAAGGCCTTCTCCCATGAGAAGAGGAACCATCTCCCCTCCATCAAAGTTATATAAACCTCTTTCCCAAGCACAAGCCAGTGTTAGCTTTTAGTACGGATTAAGTTCTAGTTGAGGTTTTGATTTTGGAGTAGTCAACAAGATACCCATAGTTTGTAGCTTTCTAGTTTGTTTTTAAGGGAGAATTGTGACTTTGGTTTGGCATGAAGATTAGAGGGAATAGCCTTGAGGTTATCCATCAGATGCTAGTGGAAGCGTGGGAACCCAGATATGTCAGAGGAAAATATCAACGTCAAGACATCGGTTGTAATCTCTTCTTGAAGTAATATAGATGCAACTATCGATTGATTTCCTACATGAAATGTTATCTGACATATTTATGGCTTAATGTTTCTTGACCTATTAAGTAGGATGAATAAAATATTGTATGTTATCGTGTTTGTTGTTTGGTGTTGTTTTCTTGTTTTGGGTGTGCGAAGGAAGGAAACAAAAAGTAGCTGGAGCAAGGAAGTAGGATCATCACCAAGAAAAATAGCATTCTAAAAGGTAGGCCCTCTTAGTTGATTATAGCTTAAGGAAATCTTCCATAGATTGTTTGTTTGTGACTAGACCCGCTCTCTCGAGCTAGAGGAATTGTTTGTGTCTGCACTTAGAATTTACCTGCATCACACAAACCCTGGACCCTTGAATATAATGTCCTCCAAGCACAAGTCAAGTCCTTCCTCCTTTCTGCACTTCATTCCCCAACACTTCCTTCTTCTGGCACTTTGTCCTTCTTCCAAATATTGAGATATTGTTGCACTTTCTCTAGAAGATATACCTTTGATTAGACCCTTTCCTTATGATGATCCCTTCCTTTTCTTCGCCAATTAACGAACTTGTAGGAATGTAATGGGAGGGCTGTTATGACAATAGAGATAGCCTCCTTCTCCTCACATGTGTGACTGTAATAGGCTTTAGAACAACCCTATTACCTTCGCTTTTCTTCCTTGATACTTCGGTTGAGAGGGAGACCCTTTAGGCCTATGTCTCTAGCCCAAATGATGAGATATGTTTGGCTATGAGTTTCCGCTGTAATGACAGAGGAAATATTCTTCTTCCTTAGACATGTGACTATATTTTCTATAGAAACCAATCTCCAACCTTCGCTTATGCTTCCCTTTACTTCACTACACTAGAAGATCCTTGACTTCAAAGCTATATGAGTGCGTTATAGTGGAGTGGAAAACCTCTATATATAGAGGATTTTCCATCCTTTTAGGCCGATTAGAAGGCCGACTTGAGGAATGTTTGTAGGCCAACTTTCTTATCTTAATTCAGATGTCTTCTTTGGTGGTTTCACATGCTTGGAGGAGACTCTTTGATGGTGCCTTTGCTTTGGATAAGACTTGAATTTCCTTGGAGGAGTGTTGTTTGACTTCTATACAAACATATACATGATGCAACATGCCCTTAAGGTATTCAATGTTTTATTTTGACTATTTGACTCACCTGTAACACTTTAACTTGTGTTAGACCTATTTCAATGAGAAACAAACTCATTTACATATATTATAAAAGTAATATTTCTTTTCTTGAATAAATACAAATATAAAAATCACATTTATGAATACAGAACCTAGTTACATTTCCTTCAACATCACCCACCCCCCCGTGACCCTGCCACATGTGGGGCTAGTCATGGAAAGAATGTAACACACACCCAACATGGATCCATAGAAAAAAAATTTGTTCTATGTGTGATTGCATTTCTATTCATTGTTTTCCTTCCATAGAATTTTGGTAGAGAAATATTGTGTCTTTTGTAGATCAGTTTGATCTCATTAATAATTGTAAGATTTCAAGGATTTTCTACATTCTTGTCGAGAGAAAAACATATTTATTTATGTACATATCAATTGTGTTACAAAATATAATAGATCTAGTACACTACTCAATTTTATAACATAATAATCACATAATTTTTTTGTGGAGAAGAATGTCAACAAACATTAGGTGGAGGAAAATCAAGGGGATGATGGTAAATGTTATTTCCCTTGCGTTGAATGTGGGGGCTTATGTAATAGAAGAGTTTTAAGAGAAACAACTAAAATATTTTGTAGGAAACATGGGCACACTGAAAGGGGATTGAAGGAATATTGTCCCTTGGTAAGATATATATTCATTATCTATTGTGGTCATATTGATTGTATTTGTAAAATTTCATATTGTTATAATATTTGTTATGCAGACTAATTTTAATTTGCATGATTATTTATAATTATAAAGTCAATTAGGCCCCCTAGATGGTGTTCGAGTGCCCCAAGTAGTAGTAGAAATGTTTTACAAGCTAGGGAACATGGAGAAACTATTGAAGATGAAGTTATTGATCCTATGGAAGAAGATGAGAAAAATAACGTAGTTCAAGATGATGGGACAAATGAATTGATCCAAGACTTGTTCGCTCAACCTGTCAATGATGATGATGAGTACAATGCAGATAATATTCTTGATGAACCTTTGTTACAAAAGGAAACAACAACACTTTATGAAGGTTCAAAATCAAATCTTTTCTTTGTTACATTATTCTTGGTGAACTTGAAGGTTTTGAATCGTTTGTTAAACACTTGTATGGCATAGATCTTAAGGTATGTAATATTTTTAATTACATATTATACATAAAGGTTGATTTTTTTTTTCCTTTTTGTGTTAATTATTGTGTAAAATAAGAATGGAATATTCATGATTAATATTCTTTTCACTAACTTAGTGATTTTTTATGTTGTAGATTGTTAGGTGAATTTCTGTTACCTTGCACATATTGATCTACATGCCTTTATGAAAGAAATTAAAATGGAGTGTCAAGCTATAGATGCATGTCCCAATGATCATATTATATATTACAGACAACATTCATAAAAACAATTTTCCCATAATGTCATAACAGTAGATATCAAACCATTCAAATAAAAGAAAGGTTCCTCAAAAGATTCTTCATTGTATTCCCATAATTCCATGTTTGTAGCGATTATTCAGGTGCAAAAGTATAACATAGTTTATGGATTACCATATACAAAAGAGAAGTGGAGGTGGTGTTATTCGAATGTCTCTAGATGGTTATGCCTTTAGAGAAATTGTGGAAAAATGACCACATTTTAATAATGAACCTCTTAATGTTAGGATTTCATTGGTATCTAATAGTGTTAATCCATTTGGAGAGCTCAGGTCAATTTACTTAGTGTGGCCATTTTTTTATTATCAACAATAACCTTCCTCATTATATGTAAATAAAGAGGGAGCACATATTATTGAAAATGGTTGTTCTAGGTATTTGTTTACATTATTTTTTCTAAGGTAACATTTTCATTTTTCTTTCTTGATGCATAATACCTTATATTTATTTATTTACTTATATACATACATATCATGGCATTAATTACGTGTAATTTCAAACAATTACTAGGTAAGTACCAAGTTAAATATATGATGTGTATATCGAGCCTCTTATCGATAATTTACTAAAGTTATGGGCCACATCACTATGTATGACATTTGTAAACCAATAAGGCAGAAGGAATTTCAATTCCATGGAATACTTGTATGGAAAATTCATGATGCTCCAAGACTAACACATTTTTGTGGTATGCAACGTTCCAATATTGCACTTTAATAGTATATAATTATTTTAAGACATCATGCATATTTTAGAAAAAATTCTGTCATATAATTGAAATTAATCCATCTCTTAATGTAGATATTCAAACAAATGGTAAATTTGCCTATTTGGATTGTGGTCCTAAGATGAAATATTATCATTCAAAAAGTTTAGGAAAATAAGTGTTTGACAAGTAGAAGAACTTCCTCTCTAAGAACCATAGGTATTGCACTACTAAAAAACACCTTTTCAATGGGGAAAAAGATATTGGATTAAAACCACAGAAAATGACACCTCATCTATGGAAGTTGGAATATGTTGTTTTTCCATGATACTGGGGTCTAGGACAAAATATTAAATCACTGATTCTACCAAACCAAATATCACAACAAGTCTACTTCTCAAAACATAATATAAACAACAATGAATCTACTAGTGCACACAATATCCACAACTTTTTACAAAATTTGTATAATAACCGACCTTTGTTATATTAATTAAACTTATAATACAATAGTCTAGGGCTCCTGTACCAGGGATAATGGCCTTCATACATACATTGATATGATACAATAAAAACTAGGGCTTGGTGTTAGTCCATTAACAACCAATCTACCCTGAACAAAATACTTGACTGTCTAGTTGATGTAGAGCTCCTCATAGTTTTCTTGGTCATACCTTGTACACATTTTCCCAATCCTTTGACTTTTGATTTGCAACAGCTACCTCTATCAATGTACCAATTTCATCTAGCCACTGAATATCAACTCCACTTGCTCTCTCATTGACCATTAGTCCTTAAACACATAAACACATCGAGACTCCTATCGAGTTATTAACAACTCCATTTGTGAACAACTCTCAACTGCCAACTACTGCTGCTCAGCTCTTTTGGTGCTTCATCCTACTATAGTCTTCTTGTGTTTCTCCAATGAAGACAAATATAGGGCATGGAGAGCTAACACATATCATCGTAAGATGTACTTCTCCCACAATGAACATAGGCTAGGAGGACTACCAAAATTTTGCTATAGATTTCCTTCTCCACAAGGCAAGTCTAGGGAAACTCAAAATGCTCCTTGCTGATTAGAACCTTGAGCTCTTATTCTACCACATCTAACAATCCCTTAGCCCTTCAAGAGACTTGTTTCTTTGGGCTTGAAGCAAGCCCATACAATCCTCCCAAGTTTTTCTTTAGGTTGCTACAACTCTTCCTTATCTAGGCCTACACTTGGTCCACTCTCACATTGCCCTCCAACAAACCATTAGTTCCCAATACATTATCCTTTATATCTGCTTACACATTATCCAAACTAGGCTTGATTTAGTGCTTTTAGAATGCTTCCATTTGTTTTTTAAAATAGGAGCTATTGTGAAAATATGGGCTCAACCAACTATTGTAGCATCTGCTCACTGGTTAGGGCATCCAATTTCTTTGGTTGCCCTTCCTCTCGGCTGCTAACAAAATTCCCAAAATTTCCAAATTGGACCCTCACCCACATGCTAATCAATCAACCTTAATCACTTCATTAACATACCTCAAGTATGGTGTATTACTGTTGTTTCTATGTGATTTGGTTAGGGTACAAAAATGGTACATGTCAACCCTTCTAAACTACCTCACAACCCTCCAAAAATTGTGGCTGCCTCCTTCCCTATTTCTCTTTCCTTCACTGGTTGTTAAGGCTAGCATTCACCCACAAATAGGCCTTCCAGTCCTCAAATCTCATCCGTCGAGCATGAGAAAGGATTGCGGCTCCCAAAGAAGATGAATGTTCCTTATATCTAGGCATTTCAACACTCTCCATAGGATGCTACAAGGCTTAGTCCAGGTCTACAATAAAAACAGGGTCTACGGCTAAAGAAATACCACTCCTTGTACACCCAAAATAACTTAGACGTAACCCAAATAATTTGGCCTCCAATCTGATCTAACTCATCCTTCAAATAGTCTTCGGAAATCACCAATACGGTTCCTGCAATATTCATTGAATTCTGCTCCTTAGATCTGAGGCCCAACAAAAGTATTATGTGTGATTTGATTGCTCTGTGGATGTGCAAAATGAATTCATAATCACCTTGCATTTATATCTAACACAAAGGTTCCCTCAAATTTGTTCTTGTGGCTTTCCAACCTATCACGAGGCTTATAAAAACTCAAGCTAACCTCAAACGCAAGCCACAAGCCCACAAAAAAACTTAAAAAATTAATATCTCATGTTCTACAACTTAGATTTCGATGATTTTCATTGTCCCCGATTTATCTCAAAGTCCTATATCATCTGCGTTACTCACAGCATTAAGTCTCATCACGGTTTCACACCCACATTCTTTCGTGAAATACAACATGATTGGGTTCTAAGCCCACAAACACGTTTGTGTGCCCATTCCTCTAAAACCCACTAGCCTAGGGTTGGAGTACCTCCCAAGCTACAAATATCAACAGTCCCTCTTAGCGAGGGAGGTACTTCCAACACTAAGAATTCTCCATCAACATCATCACCAATGTCAGTAGTCTATTTGGCATCCATCACTGCAACATACTCAATGTAATGAACCCCGCAATATCGGTAGTGCCTCTGCCTCATATAAAATGAAGACCCCTATATTTCCCTAGGGCTGATTCCTCTAAATATAGACTCCAACTGAGTCTACATGATCTCCAATAGCTCAACATGTTACTAATCTCATATCCTACAAGGTCAATTCGTTAGTCCTTCAAGATACTTGTTTCTTTGGGCTTGAATCAAGCCTCTAAAATCCTCCTAAGTTGTACTTTGGGCTGCTCCAACTTTCCCTTATCTAGGTCTACACTTGGTCCTCTCTCATGCTGCCCTCCAACATACCATGAGTGTCAATAACACATTATCCAAACTAGGCTTCATCTAGAGCTCTGAGAATGTTACCCTTTGTTCTTTAATAAAGTAAATATTGCACAAATTTGGGCTAAACCAACTATTGTAGCATCGTTCCAATAATTAGGGAATCCAACCTCTTTGGTTACCCTTCCTCTTAGCTGCTAACATACTTTCCAAACTGTCCAACTTGGACCCTCATCCACCTAGCAATTAATCAACCTTAAACACTTCATTAACATACCTCAAGTATGGTGTCTTACTAATGCTACTATATGATCTAGTTAGCGCATAATAATGGTCCAAATTATCCCTTATAAAATACCTCACATGCCTCCCAAAAACTACAACCCCCTCCTTCCCCATTCCTCCTTCCTTCGTTGATTGTTAGGGCTTCCAACCCTCACAATCATCCATCCAACTTGAGAAAATATTGTGATTCCCAATGAAAATGATTTTTCCTTGTCTCTAGTCCTTTTAGCCCTCCCCATGGGATGCTACAAGTCTCGACCCAAGTTTGCAATCAAAACAGGGACTGCAAATAGAGAAAGACCACTCCTTATACACCCAAAACAACCCAAACATAGCCCAAACAATTCAGCTTGCAATATGATCTAACTTAGCCTTAAAATAGTCTTAGGAAATCCCCAAAGTGGTTCATCCAATCTTCTTTGAAGTATACTCCTTAGATCTATTTCCCAACAAAATTATTACATGTGATTTCATTGCTCTTTGGATGTTCTAAATGACTTCATAATCACCTTGTATTTATATATAACACAAGGGATCCATCAAAATTGTTCTCGTGGCTTTCCAACCTATCATCAGGCTTATAAAACCTTAGGCTGACCTCAAACATGAGCCACAAGCCCACAAAATAACTTCAAAAATTAATATGTCATGTTTTACAACTCAGATTTCGATGATTTTTACTGCCTTCGACTACTCTTGAAGTGCTCTATCATCTCGACACTCATATCATAAATTCTCATCATGGTTTCACACCCACATGCTTGGGTCCAAAGCCCATAGGCTTGGGTTCTAATCCCATAAACAAATTTGTGTTCCCATTCTTCCAAAACTCATTAGCATAGGGTTTGGAGTACCTCCCAAGCTACAAATCTCAACATAACAGAAATCATCAAGCTATGCAATTTGTTTATGTATTATATATGTTGTGTTTTGAATTTTTATTTTTATATGATTTATTTTATCATATTCAATAATTATTGTTGTGATTTATTTTATGCTTCGTGATGAATGACATGAAGGTATTATTAATGGGCTTCCATGAGGAATGGAATGTTGACCCACCCAACTCATGAGGTTTCCCTATTATGGGGACCTAAGAATAATTCATTTTGTTGATCCAACGTATATCTGGAAGAATGCGACGGAAACATTTTGGCAAATCATAGATGGTAGGAGGGATAAAGAAATAATTATCAAAATTTGTAATGATAATCAAGAATCCAAACATGCAATGCAAAGTGTGATCCAATGAAATATCGATGGACACCAAATTAGCCTTCCATCGTTATTAACAAAGACTAAAGTAATGATGTAAAAGAGGTCATTTGAAGAATTAAATTTCCCACAGGTTTTTCTTCAAGCATAAAAAATATATCTTAACAAAGAAAGGTGAATATGGTGGGTAAAAACCCATAATTGACATACCTTTATTAAGGTAATTATTTTTCTATATGTATTTTAGTTTTGGAACACATCTTCATAGCTTTTTTTGTCTAATTTGGATTACGAAAATAATAATTCATTTTTATTGTTACAATATGTTCTACCTCTATCTCTCACATATGACTTCAACAAGAACGTTAAAAAAATTATATATGATCCTAGCAAATATATGAGGTGAGCAACGATTTATGTTAGTAGAATATTTTCAAGAAAATGAGCCAAAAATCCACTTTTATATAGTTGGTGACGATCCTCCTATCAACAAAGGAAATAAGAAGGAAAAAATGCTGCAAATACTTTTAGATTTGCTAAAATAACATTAGAAAAAATTGCAAAATAAATTGCAAACACTGAAAGAAATATGCCAACAAAGACAATATTAAACTCAATGGAAAGAATCAATTTTTTACTATTATTAAAAATAACTATTGGATAAGAACATCAACATGACTCTATAACCGAGACTGTTTATTGAGATAAATTTTGTCTTACTCATATGATACTACTAGCCATCTACTATGATTCCTTTTTGATGTTATGTTATGATTTTTTACTCTTTGGCTCATCTGTATAAAATGACATACATGATCAATATCATATTGGTTACGTCTGTTGTATATTTTTGGACTTAGTATATGGATATGCATAGAATGAATACTCAATTATAGTGGACAATTGGCTATATGTACCGCTACACATGTTACCTAGATATGCTTTGATAACATATACTACATGTAATTTTCATTTTCGTATTAATGGAAATTACTAATTTTCCTTTGGGAAGAAAGAAGACACGAGTCTATAACATGCTCCTCCATGGGATGGGTCCTTTTGAGTCCCTATGCTTCTTGCAACTGCTTTCTCTCTCTCCCTGGTTGCAATGAGCAAATGAAGAATGTTGGTTGAGCTCAATATGGAGAGCTCGCAAATGATGAGAATAGAGTGAAAATGATGATTATGATCATGTGTGTAGAGTGAAGGAAAAACCTCTTTATTTATAATAAAATGCTAGGATAGATCTAGAGTCTATTCAAAAAACAAAATATATTATTAGACCAAATCAAGATCTAACAGTTAGGAATATTTTATTATATTTAAGAGAAGAAAAGATTAATGAAATGGTTGAAAATATTTTTTTAGTGAACTAACTCAAAAATTAATGATTAGTTGAGTTAATTAAGAAAAATGGTTAAAGTAATTAATAAATAAAAATGATTTAATAATTACTTTAATGAAATATGGCCGAGGTAAGTTAGAAATAATTACTCTATAATGATTTAATAATTATTTCATAGGAGGCATATGTGATGATTAAGTAATAATAAATAAATAATGATTTATTTAAACATTCCTAGGTAATCTGGTTAAAAACAATTAACAAATAGTTTTAATAATTATTTTAAGGGAATAATAAATAAATAATGTTTTATTTAATTATTCCTATGGTTTTTGGGTTGTTTTGAGAAAAAAATTAGGAAAAATGGTTCTCCAAATTATTTCCTAAGGTGAAAGTGGGTTTGAATGTGTAAAACCCATACTACATGGCATATTTCGATCATCCTAGTGGAAAATGGTTAGGTGATCACTTTCTAGGTGATAACAATTTATATGCAAAGTTTTTTTAATTTGTTGTTTATCTGAAAGATATGTGTTTTACTTGTAATGAAATATATTATATTTTGTTGAAACATTTTATTTTCTTATATCATTTTTAGATGTTTCTCATTGAATGAAATCCATAACGAATATATGAAGTATTGGAAGAAAGAAATTCCTTGGCTAATGCGTGAAATGAAAAAGTATCTACCTCTGTCATTTTCAATGCACAAGAACACTATCTCATACACCAATTTAACAAGATTTAATTGTGTGGACCTATACACACAAGGTCAATATGGATGGTGGAGAGACACTGAAATCATTGAAGGCTTTGGTTAGAAAAAGAGCATGTCCTAAGGATTATATGGTGGAGGGATATATACTATATCAATCCATGGTGTACATTAGTTAGTATCTTCCTAAATTAGTAACAAATATTCATGTGGATCACATTTAGGATGAAGATGATATCAACAACGTATAATTAGATGAAGAACTTTAAGAAGTTGAACAAAAAATAATATACAATGTTCCTAATGATGATAACGATGATGATATGATTGGAAATAATGAAATTGATGATGATGCTTATATGGCCAATCCTTTTAACGAAAATTATAATTTGGATGATACAAATATTGGCTTGGATGAAGAATAAGATTAATGATATTAAAATGTTGAAATATACGAGTTATGTGCTTATATGTTTTTAGTTGATTTGTCCTCTTTCATTTGCCTTAAAATTTTGTTTTCATAGTAATTTGTAGCTATGCTTGATTCTTGCTATATTTATTTGAAATATTTTATAGTATATAAATTGGCTATTTGGGAATTGAGAGAGATGTGAGGGGGAAGAGGTGTTGAAAATGTAACTGGGGCCAGTCTTCATAATGTAATATAACCATTGATGAATTTATTATTGTAGTTTTATTTTTGGTTAAGCATGGTCTTCATGCTGAAAGGGTCGAAAAGAGTCAAAATAATTTGTATTTGAGTCATGTCCCATTTGGACATTTGAAATAAAAGAAAACGAATTCTTATTTTTAGTCAAAGAGTCAAACAAATACCAAGTTAACCCTCCTTGGACAAGTTAGCTCGCGTGGTAGCTTTTTCACCCTCCTGGACAACTATATAAATGATTCAACTCAACCTCTTGGAGAAAGCAAGCCGAAGTCAAAGGAGACGAATATAAAGTCAAATGAGAAACAAGGACTAAGTTTTTTTCCTTGTCTCTATTCACACATGTGAAATTTTGTGGTATCTTTGAAGTAGTTACAAGGATGAAATTTAGTCTTTACAGTGTTGGAAAATATGGAGACTTGTAGATTATAACTTATTTTCGTTATCTTGATAATTACTTGTGATGTTAGTTGGACTTTTATTACTTCTTTAATGTGTTCATCAGGAAAATACCAAAAAAATGAAGATCAAAAAGAGACAAACTACATGGGATATAGGATTCAAACTAGGGAAAAATCCCTCTAAGGGTAAAATCCAGAAAAATACTTCTCTTCTTATATAAGACCCAAAGAGAAAATCCAACAATCCTACCAAGCACTAAGCCAATCCCCAATAAAATCTTCTTCAATAAAGCTTCCAAAATTTTGATACTACTACTTTGATATTGCAACTTAGGCCTCTTATAATTGCTTCACAAATTTTTGACATCCAACAATAAAATTTTGCCCCCCTGCAACTAGCAACTTCACAAACCCTAGTAGCAAGACAAGAAAATATAGTCTTGGACAAACATTGACTTCTGATCATCTTCTTTGTCCCTCCAACTATTCTTTCTCTCTTTCACTATTGTAGTTCAAACTTGAGCTTGTTGTGTGTCTAAATGGGTCAAGCTTCTCCCCTTTATATAACCTTCCTTGAGGGTCAAATTCCCCTTCTTTAGGCTGACTTGATATTCTCCTTGGGCCGACTTGCTCCTGGGCTTATAAGTGGGGTTTTCTTGAAGAAACAAATATTTATTAAAATGATTCCAAACGAGACTATGAAACATGAAAAAACTTATTCTTTATCCTAGAAAGACCTAGAAAACCTAAAAGCAGGAAGAAAATTCTTTTGACTCAAACTTGAGTATGAAACCCATACTAAAAAAAAACATAATTTTTTCTTTCTTTCTTTATAAACAATATACAATGTCATGATTATAAAGGTCATTATGAAGACCGAACTTAGTTACAATTTTCAACACTCCCTCTTAGCTAGGGAGGTATTCATAATCCATTACATGGTACAAGGAATCTCAATATTCAAGCATTCTCATAAGAAGAGTTGGATTGATAAGCCATATTTGTCATGTGTCTATATTCTAACCAATGTTGTCATGAAGGCCTTAACTAGACTATCTCATCCTTATTCGAGAGCATTTTGTAGGGAAGATTTATGTGAGCTACCACACTACCTCAAAGGAACATAAGGCCATCTAGATGTTCATCAAGTATGTCATTTTAGGACTATTATTATCTTGGATTACCAATCCTAGATCCTTAAAGAATATCGATATTCTTCAAATAATCTTATCTTGGATGCCCTACCTCATCCTCAAAGAGTATCGGTCACCAACTTCTTTCCCTGGATTTTATAATCCATATGAAGTTCCAATATAATATTCTTATCCAATCCTATAGAATCCATTCTTTCTTTATGGACTTCACTAAGACTTATGGCTATTAGTCCTAGTCTAATGCTTGTCCCATAAAGAGAAGAACTACCCAACATCACTCCATATCAATTAGGGAAGAGATGTTTACCAAACCAATCTTGTCTTTCAGATAATCTAGCTTCTTGTTTGGGAATGCTTTAGTTATAATATCTACTACATGTTCATCAATAGGTATATAATGTAACTCCATGACCCCATATCGTACCGGACTCCTGATGTAATGGTACTTGTTTTTTATATGCTTCATCCTAGAATGAAACACCAAGTCTTCTATCAATCTAATACAACTCTCATTGTCACAAAGTATATGAGTAGGGTTGAGCGGTCCTTCAAACAAATATGTTAATGATTCCTGATCCAAAAACTTCCCGACAAACTTAACTTGTAGTAACATATTTTTCTTCAACACTGCTCAAAGAAACTATATATGTCCTTATTTCTACTCGTCCATGAGAGCATGGTAGATCCCAGGCTGAAACATCCACCTATTGTTCTTCTTCCATCTATCTCACTACCACCCCAATCTAAATATGTATATCCTGTGAGTTGGATTTCATTACAAGTATATTATAGGTAGTGATCTATAATTCCATGCAAATATCTTAGGATATTCATGGAAGCAATCCAATGATCATTTTTTCGATCCATTTTAAAATGACTATGAATATTTACTGCAAAACAAATGTCTGGTCTTGTATTTACCAGATACATCAAGGAACAATCAACTATCTGGAGCAAGTAGGATCCACCAGACTAAATTCTAGACTCCTCAACTTCTTTATATTGGTAATCATAAGAGTCATCATAAGATTGTTTTCCATCATGCCAATTTTCTGAAGGATCTTGATCACATATTTACCCTGACCAAGATATATGTAACACCCTCCTTCCACATCCACCCAAGTAGCCATGCTAATTGGGTAAACATGAGATGAGAGGCTATTACAATCAGATTCAGCCTCCTATGTGACCTTAAGGAAGTGGAATCGATGGAACATCACACACAATCATCCAACATCACTAACATAACCCTCAGGAGACAACTCAACCACCTAGACAACTTGTCCCTGGGTCCCACTTCTATTCTGGACCTCTGAGGCCATAGTCACTCTCATGCTATGGGCAAGGGAGCGACCAAAAACCTAAAGTTGCTCTCACGGGTTTTCCTGCCAGTGACCAGAGTCAAAAATTGTTAATTCTATGCCATTGCCCCTAAATTTAAGCCACTTTTTTAGGCCCAGAGCCCAGGCCACTACCCATAATGGAGTGATAGCTTGAAATCATTAAAAAATATAGGGAAACAATGAAGAAAAATCAATAAAATCAACATGAACTTAACCAGATCCCTACTAGCCATGACAAGCATTTCGTCAAACATATCATCGACATGTAACCTACATGTACAAACAATAGAATTAAGTGTAGGGATCTCATACTTATCTGAGAATCACTATAAACCATTGTTCCTTCATGTCATTCACTGCATATTCGTCTATTAGGTCATAGAAACTTTATCCATTCATATACAAGTAAAAACATGCTGAAAGCCAAACATAGTTGCTGTCATAAAATGTGCATATAACCAAAATAATAGGAACATAAATACAATAAGCATATTAGCCATCAAAATCCATATATACACGAGTAAATTTACACATGAAAATAAATAGAATGAATTTGTCATTAATCAATGCAATGAACCAACCAGTGATGGGACTACCACGTTCCACTTGACCATATATTGGCTAATCCAAGCCTCTCTTCAGTCGATCTCCCTTGTGCCATATTCCAAGCATGAATGTGGGACTCATAGAACACCTAAAAATCACATATCAATGTAGATGCCATTGGAATTCTCCGCCTACACCTTGAGGAATTTTGAGTGCCTCCTAGTCTCTCAAGCTTTACTGTACATTTGCTATCCAATCCAGGGATCACTAGGCCCTACACCAAGACATTCTCTCCAAGCTTTATCGTGCATTCCATCCCACAATCACTAGGCCCAACAGAGAGAAAATCCACCTCTTGGCTCCTGTATATCCCACCATTCACTAGGAAGGATTCATAGGCCTAGTGAGGCACACAATTTGAATTTACCACAATCCACAGTCTGGTTTAGGGGTTATGAGACCAGTGGCTTCATGCATCCTCAGTCTAGTTCAGGGACCACTACACCATGTAGTTGTCAATTCGGAGATCCACCCCACTCAGATTCAAATCCATTTTGTCCATCCCATATAAACCAAATGAGAGAACCCATCTCATCAAAGCTATTAGGAAATGGAAAGGATAGGCTAAAAATAATGTCACAACTAGAAACATCCATGCCATGGTAGAAAAGAAACACATGAAATCCCATGCATGCCAAATATATCAAGGAAAATACACATGCAGGTTGATACTTTTAATGAAGCTTGCTAGCTGCTTGATCTTGCCTTTCCCTCCTTGATCTTTGCTTCCTCTTGCGTTCTTTGCCTTTCTTGCTCCAATGCCAAAGTTCTCCAAGAAAACTCTAAGTGTCCAAGAGTATGAGAGAGAGAGAATAATGAAAGAGCTCCAAAGCTAAACTGACAAAAGGTTACCAATTGATCCTGAGAAGCCTTTTTATGAATGAGGCCTCTATTTTCTTCATTTTCCATTATTTTCCTTCATTTTCCTCCTCACATGCAACCTATGATCTTTCACCTTACTTTTCTCCTAATTCCTATAATCTTTCATAAATAATTCTCGCAAAAATGCCATTTTTCCTTTCCAAAGCCTTAGCCATTTCCTTTTCCAATTTCCTTAGCCATAAACAACCAAATGTACACCCACTAGGATGTCCTGCCCACCATTCAACTTGGAATACGTGTCCCATCATCTGTGGTATTTATATATTTTTACATGTAATTTTCATTAGGATGCTACAAAACCCTCCCCCTTGGGAGAACACCATCCTCGGTGTTCAATGACACCTATAACCAAGAAGATTGCTAAAAACAAAACATACTACCCATGGAGCTTTATAACATACCTCGTTGCATCATTTACAATGAATGACTTGTTGAAAAGAAAAACATCATGACAACATGACCAAATAACAACCATACAACATACTGAAGCTTTATAACACAACTCATTATGGTATTTACAATAACCACATGTACACATTTTCACATTTACCCAACCAGCAAATAAGATGATACAATGCTTGCATCCTCAACAAGGGAATCCATAGGCTCACACCTCCACCCTCAAAGAAATAATAGAATTCACCTCCTTCCTAGGAAGTCCAGAATCCATTGTCAGTCAAAACTACATCCAATTCTAGGGCTGCAACTTTGCGCCATGTGTCCGCTCAATGAACAGTTATCAGCTCATTATTCTAGGGCACACTCACAATGTGCATTTGATTCCATGTAGAAATAATCATGACCAAAATGAATCCATCCCCAACCTTCCCTTCTCTGCTACACAGTTCCTTGGGCAATCTGGTCAACCCTTCCATGTAGTCACTCACCTTCCAAGTTTTGTGTTGGCTTATTGGGGCCTGACCCAGGTTCAGAGTTAAGTTAGCCAAACAATCCTGGCACTACTGGCCCTTTCGACAATAGTTTGCGAAGCGCGGAATGAGGTCTCACCCTCAGTATTATGGGAGGCTGCTAGAACCAGGTTTTCGCACCTTGGAGATGTCTGATGAGTTCAAGTGGTCCATGGTTTAACCCTGGGGGAAAGTCAATACATGCACTTTCCCTTATCTCGCAGCTTGATATACTGCCTTTGTACAACCCTACCAAGGGGCTGAATGTCGCGCTCTACGTTATTATCGAAGACCTCAATGCTATTCCAACGTTAGTTAATTAACTTTGCCTACTTGATTGCTTTAAGTATAGTTAACAATATAAACCATTCATACAGGTGTGCACAGTAAACAAAAATTAAACCATTTATACAGGTACTATACAATATAAACCATTCATATAGGTACTGTACAATATAAACCATTCATACAAGATTGGGTCAAAACTTGAGCTTTGAGCCCGGAAACATGCTTTGGGGGGATTCCATGCCCAATAGGCCCCAAACACAAACATCGTAACTCACCCTCGAGTTACTCTGTTGGTGCAGCGATCTTCGCGTGAATTCCCTCCAACTGTTCTCGAACTGCGTGGAGGTCAGCAGCGCACTGAGCTACTGCTTGCTGGATCTACTTCATACGTTATCCTGAGACCTCTGTGTCTGAACTGCTTCCGTGCATATGTACCGGTATCTGTTGCATACGTTTATAATCTCGCACCTTTATCTGGATCCTTGGAGCACAAAGACTGTGCTTTTGCTGGCTAGTTAGCTAGCCAGCCCACTTGTGTAGGGCTTCAAGTGGCTGCCATTCACTTTGCCTGGTAAGGGTTCTCCATTTAGTTTAATTAGCTAGACTGTGCCTCTGTTTGTGACCTCCTTAACCACGTATGGTTCCAACCAATGTATTCTGAACTTTCCTAGAAAATTTTCAAACTTACTGTCTTACAGAAGCACTAAGTCATTTACCTTGAAGGTGCACTACTTAATATGGCGATTGTGCCAGGCCTTTTCACGCTGCTTTTGTACTTGTTGATGAAAACTAGCTGAGAACTGTTCCTCCTCAAGTTCTTCCAATTGTGTGAGCTTTTCTTCCAGAGCTTCGCGGTTCATCATACCTGTGAGCACTGCTATACTCAGACTAGGTACAATATACTCCATCGGCCTGACAACTTCCACGCTATAAACTAACCGGAAAGGTGTTTTTCCTGTCAATTTCTTGCATGTTGTTCTATAAGACCATAGTACTGCAGGTACGCGTAGGTCCCAAATGCTTCGCTGTGTGTTGCACACTTTAGTGAGCGCAATCTCTAGTATTTTGTTGAAGGCTTCTACTGTCCCATTGGCTTGTGGGTGATACGGTGTGCTTTTATTATGATACACCTAGAACTCTTCTGTGAGTGAATTGATGGTTTCATTCAAGAAATGTGTACCATGGTCACTCATTTAGATTTTCAGACAGCCAAATAGAGTCAACACATGTTCAAACAAAAACTTCACAGCCATGGCGATCGTGCAATCTTTGACTGGCTACACTTCCGCCCAACGAATCAAGTACTCCATCGCAGTGATGATGTATTACGCACCTGTTTTTCCCTAAGGTTTGATAGGTCCTACAAAGTTGATTGCCCATTTTTCAAAGGGCTGTAGCATCATTTGAGGATTCAACAACATCTCATCCCTCCGCGATGGTTTACCAGTCCTTTGTCATATATCGCAGGCCTTACAATGTGATTTTGAATTCTAATGAAGGGTTGGCCACCAAAACCCTACGAGGAGAATCTTTTGTGCGGTTAATCATCTTGCATAGTGTCCTCCTAGAGTGCCCCCATGTGGTTCCGTGAGGATATGACTTCATTCAAATTCAGGTACGTATATTCGCAAAATCTCATCATTTCCCATTTTGTATAAGTGCCCCGCGATGACATAAAAATCCACCGTGTGCACCACCAATTCCTTCTTCTGTTGGATGGAGTATTCCTTCGGCGCAGTCCCTGTTGTCAGAAAGTGGATTATATATTCTAAGTGTCCATTCGTGATGCACACAACAAAGAGCTGTGCATCAGGTAATCCTTCCTCCAAACTAGTAGATTCCTCGCTCGTCTCAATACATGACAAGTGATCCGATCCTCCATTTAGGCATCTAGGTTTTACCATGAACTCGAAGTCATATTCTTGGAACAATAAGAGCCACCTACATATGTGCCCCCCAACGCAGGCTTATTGACCAAGTACTTTAGCGCGAAATGGTTTGTGTACATCTTGAAATGTTCTCCTAGCAAATAGTGTCGGTATATTTGGAGTTCGTACACCATAGCCAATCCCTCGCACTCGGTTGTGGAATAGTTATTTTTGACTTTGGACAATCCATGATTTGCAAACGTGATAGGGTGATCCAAGCCCTCTCTGCCCTCTTGTGTGAGCACCGCTCCCAACGCGATACACGACACATCAACATGGACATGAAACTCCACATCCCATTTTGGGAAGACCAGGATTGGAGCGGAGGCCAATTTCTTCTTTAGGACATCTAGGCTCTTCATGCAATCATCATTCCAGCAAAATGTGACATCCTTTTTCAATAGTTTCTCCATTGATGCGGTGATTTGGGCATAGATTTTGATGAACTTCCTGTAGTATCCTGTGTGTCCCAAGGTAGTGCACAATTGTTTAACACTTCACGGTGCTTCCAAATTCAGAATCACTGCAATCTTCGTGGGGTCTACCATTAACCCCTTTTTGCAGACCACATGTCCCAATAGGTTCCCAAAGGGAATGAGGAATGTACACTTCTTAAGGTTCAGCAAAATCTGGTGTCGTCAGCAAGTATCCATCATCAAGCGTAAGCTTGCTACGTGGTGCTTAACCAACCCAAAGATAGTCCAGTCATCCTGGTAGACCTCCAGGAATTTGTGGATATATTCTTTGAAGGCAACAAGAACTATGCGTGAAAAGATGGCTGGTGCATTTTTTAACCCAAACGACATGACGGTGTATTGAAAGCAGCCCCATTCAGTAGCGAAGGTGGTCTTTCTCCTATCTTTCGATGCAATTTTGATCTGGTGGTACCCTGAGAACCCATCGGTGAAAGAATATGCTTCTTGCCCACCAAAATTTTCTACTACTTCATCTATGAATGGGGTTGGGAATGGGTTGTGTACATAGGCATCATTCAACTTCCTGAGGTCCACACATATTCTTATCTCACCCTTCTGCTTTTTCTCTTGCACTACCATAAGGCTCACCTAGTCGGATTCTTCCACTGGCTCAATAATTCCAGTTACAAGCATTTTGTCTAGTTATACACAGACCTTTTCCTTGTACTTCGGATTCAAGCGGTAAGACCTCTACTTAACAGGCTTTGTATCAGGTTTTAGGGTGATATTCGTCATCCCTAAATCACCAATGATCCCCTTTAAGTCTATAATCTTGGTTGGGAATAAGTCTTGGTACTCGCGGAGTAGCTCAATGACCTTATCCACTAGGGCATCATCCCAATAGTCACCAAGCATTACATACTTCAGTTTAGCCTCCGTCCCAATGTTTACCTGCTTTGTTTTTAGCAGCACGGTGATGTCAACATATTCAATCAATGGTCCTTGAACGTCGTGATAGCCTTTAGTTTCTAGAATGTTGATTTTTCATGGATCCTCATCATCCTTCTCAATATTTATATTGTAACACTTCAGCGTGCAGCTTAGCTGGGTCACCCATTCTTGCTAAAGCACTTCCATTGGCTCCTGGGGTATTTTGAAGATAGCTGCTTTTACTGCTTGTAGCATCATCAACAACATCCCACCAATGATCCTCAAATGTGAAGGTTAACTGGAATCCTTCACGCAAGATATCCCATTCGCTTGTGCCATGGTGGAGCTCCATCTCAGTATACCAATTCATGGGTACGATATCTAGGGTATGACAGAAAAAATGCACCCACTCAAGTTGTGGCTCTTCCTCGTAGACCTTGATCCATTTTGCGAGGTGTCCACATGGATCATCATGTTCATCATATTTTTCTGTTAGCTGCATATGAGGTGTCCCAAACCGCATGCACATCATCCTTTTGCATTCATGCTAGTCCTCAAAACTTCTTTGATGCATACCCCACCATCTTGTGGGCATATCGCGCAATACCCATTTCAGAGCATCAAAACGTTGTTGTTCCTGCACTTCTTTTTCAAATTTGTTCAGGAAATCATCCACCTCTGTCAACCCATCATACATAGGTAGGTCTCTTGTTTCTATTTATATGCAGCGTAGTGACCTTATCATCATGTTGCAATTGAGCATGGTTACCTCATGCAACCGGTTCTGCCATCGTTCTATTTCCTCATCCGAATTTGAGGTGCAGGAGCTTTCGCACTCCCACAAAATCCTGCCATCCAATGTTGGATTCACCCAGTCCCGCTCCCATGTGGTTATCTTGTAAATATATCTAGGTCATCGTCATTATTGTAGTCGCTGTTATCGGGAAAACTAGTGCCCATTCAGAGCTGCTAGTCCCATTAAGATGGGTAGCTATCTTAGAAACAAGCAAACTAAAGTCACTTATGTTTTCATTCATGAGAAGTAGATGAGAGAGAAGCAGAGAGTACCAACCTCAGTCTTTCGCTTGGCTCCTTGCTTGTTTCCTCTCCCTTTTGACAGATCTTTGCTGCTCCTTCCTTGCTTGTCCGATTTCAAAGAACACCTATAGAGTCAAAGCAGAATAATACCATCAAAGCATAGAGATCTATAATCATAAACGATATAGGATCAAATATATATTGACCATACAAATGCATATATCAATTCAGACATACAAGAATATGGAGGAAAACTCAAATAGCTTTATTGATAGAAGTAGTAGAAGAGAGGAATACAACCCATTGATCTGACCCAATGCCATATTCCTAGCATGAAAGCATTTCTTCACCTCATGAAAAGCTAGATCATCTAACACTATGATGTTCCACAAAGAAACCAACAACACTTCCTTACAAGATGCAAAATTCCAGTCTTTGGATCTCTAGGATGAGGGATCCATATATAGATGTTTGCAGGTGGGTGAGTCAACTTCTGGGTTCTTGATTAGTGTCATTTCTCTGATAGTTCTCAATTCCACTTGGAGATTTCATGATCTCTTACTCATTCTTGGGCGAATTCAGAGAGGCAAGTGTCACATGAGAAGTTTCTAGAAGATTCCATGATCATCTGCCTTGTAAACTGTCTATGCCATTTGTCTACTCTCGCCCATCGCACCCCATAGAAGGGCTTTTCAGTATGCATCACACCCCCTGTGTGCATTAGGTGGGATGCATCGCACTTTGACCACGGGGCAGGTGAGATGGTCTAGTTTTGACCAGTTCTGAGCAGTTTTTCATGGAGAACTTATGGGAGATGATGTAATCAGTTGACAGGGTATGAAACAACACTTTTAGGGACTTATAAGCCCTTGGTTTATGGACATATGTGATTGGGGTTGCAGTTCCCAAATATGTCTATAACAATTGCCCCCTAAAGCATGAGGTCATAAATCTTTTGATGTCGGGTGAAATGCTTTATCATGAGGATCAGAGGTTTTTCGAATTGGAAGGTGACATGTAATAAGATACAATACAATAAATTATCTTCATATTTTCATGATCTAGTTGAGGTGGGCATTCCCATGCTCAACTTTTCTAAATTGATTTTCATGTACATAAGACAGACAACCATCTGTATGGAAGATTGATGATTCTGGTAGAGCCATCATCCCTTAGCTTGGATGATTATCTATGCAGCTATGATGTACATTTGATGTTTTTATTTTCCTAAATATATTGCAGCCCAGATGGATGAAACTAGATCTAGGGTCTTCAAACTCGTTCAATCTTTGCCGAAGTACAAGTTGATCCATGTGAAAAGATGTTCTAAAGTCGAACATGGAAAGACATCGCCTGATTACCAGCCAATGATGTAAGCTATTAATAGGTGCGAGAGAAATCACTGATAATGATGATTACCCTCAAGGCACGATAGTATAATTCACGTGGTGTGAAAATGGGACTTGGCGTCAAACACCATGCAAAATCTTTCAGTCGAAGGCCATTGATGTAAACTTGTTTGCCATTGATGAATGCAAGCTTCAAAGTATTGAAAGGGTTGTTCCTAAGTCAACTTCTTGGATAATGAGCTAATGTCAACAAGAAGTGACCCATCATAGAAGGGCCTTAATGAATCCCACATCTACGACACGAAATGGAGCAAATGATTTTGTGGAGGTGAAAACAATCTGATGATGCAAGGTTCAGGGTGGTAGTCATAAAAGAATGAAGGGTGAAGGTATTGCAACGGATGAGACACAAGCTGGGTTGGTGAATTCTCTGAGCGACTTCTCTTCAACATATCAGCAACACTGAAATGGATTGGTAGCGTTAACTCCAAATATGGATGGTATGGTGGACCAATGGTGATAAGATCGGTGAATAAAATAACCCAACCCGACTCAATCATGGTGATGGAGTGAATGTGTCATGTTCAAGAGCGACTTGCTACCAATAAAGTTTCTTCAAGTTTTCTTCCCAATTTTTCCCCAGTCATTTTTGACCAGTACCTCTTTATTTTTGTCAAGCGTGAGGAGGATAACATATGCTTGTTCTATAATTTACCCTTCGGGCAAAACCGTCCCTATGTTTTAACGAGCTTAGTGACAGTGAAACTTGTTATTTTCTGCATGGACAAGTTTGTTGTTATTGCTTTAACGAGTTTAAGGACAAAGAAAACTCGGTCCTTTTCAATTTTAGAGAGTCTGAAAAGAGCCGGAAAGGAAACTCCAGTAATCCTTTTTCATAATATAATCCCTTAAGTCTGAAAAAGTATAAAATAATATGAAAGGGATGACTTTTCGATAGTTTTAATGAGTTGAACAAGACAAGCGCTCGATATTTTTGTGCAATGATCCCTCAAGTCCAAAAAGATTAAAATCTAGAGGAGGGATGGTGCTTCCAATCACTTTAACGAGCTGGAGAGGCTGATTGCTTGGCAATCTTTTCATATTTTACGAGTCAGATGAAAAGAGCTTAAACGAGACTCGTTTTTTGAGGAACGAGTGATGTTTTCGGATAACAGCTGGTTCCAGGTAAGGTTTGGACCTTTTCAATCATGGTAGTGTAAAGAAGGTGGCTAATAGGATCACTCATCGCAGCTATTCCTCAAAAGCGGTAAACAATCAAATGGAGGCATATGATTGGCTAAAAAGAGTGGAGGTGATGGTGAGAACACGACCAAGGCTCAAAAGCTGATAATAATGTGATCGCAATGGTCATTTACCGAAGGTAGGTTCATTTTTTAATGAGCTTAAACTCTGTTGGAACATATGCTCATTGCTAGGTTTATTTTTTAACAAGCTTGAACTTCGCGTAAAACTTCTCGTGCCAGTCGTATAATAAGGATGTCTCATCGATAGGTTCATTTTTTAGGGAGCTTGCCCCATTCAGAACTTTGCTCCAAATCCTTTCATTATGTAAGCTAGGAATGACCAATCCTACAAGTTTAAAGGGTTAAGAACCTACAAACTAAGAAAATAAATGGTCGCTTTTCACTTGCATGCAAAAAGGTTTGCATGCCCCTAGGTATAACAAAGTAGAGTTTCTAGGTTACCATTCAATTTGTAGACAAAACACTTCCTTGGCTCTGTCAAGATAGGCATACCTTCTGACGGAGGAATCTTATTCCAGTCTAATCCCGTTTTCCTAAATAGATGGGTGTGTCGGACTAGCCATATTCCTATGCAAAAACCTACCTTATAATAAAAGTTTTCCTGCCGAAGCAGACCAGGGTGAATGCCTCTTGGGTTTCAGTCACAATCACCGAATCACTCGCACTCATCAGGTGGACGGGCTGGAGATTGATGAGACATTTCTTGCGCAAAATGACCAGATAGGTATGGCACTTGACTATTAGCTATGTGTGAACCGAGGAATGAAAGCTGGTCTACGAGTTGGACCACTCTGCCTTCATGCGGAAAACACATCACTCGAAAGAGTGAGGAAACAATAACTCCCATGCTATAAATGTAGTCACGCCCAGGGAGTAGATTGTAATCTAAATGTCCTTGGACTACCATCACGTTCAGATAAACGGTTTTCCTTCTCAAAGTTATAGGCAAATTTGGAAGGATCCTTAACGGTCGACTGGTTCCTTTGTCGAAGCCTATCATATTTCGCATCTCAAGCAAAAGTGATGGCAAAACAAGTGCTTTCCAAGTAGTTGAGGAAAGGATACTCACAGAAGCCCCTCCGTCTATGATAGTATCGACCATGACCATTCTGTAAGCTTGTACGATGATTCAGAATGGTACATTAGATGGTAGACGGGGTCTGCCTAGTAGATTCCAATCAAAGGAAACGATTAGGTTGCTTGGAGGTGGGACCGAATAAATGGCCAGATACATCTCTGACGAAATCCCTTCCTGCGGTAAAGGAATGGGTAGATTGCCCCCATGTTCATTGGAGTCTGTGTTTATGAAAAGAATTTGAACTGTGTCGTTCTCATTCTCTTTGGTTACTGTATCATCTGAAGGTAGACCTTCTGAAGACAAGACTAGGTTGACTGCTGTCTTGACCTGTTGACTTTGGTCTTGTGTGGACTCAGAGGGTTTATCTTCAATGATAAATACTTCAACTGACCACAAACGTGTGTTAGTCGAATTCTCAACTAGTGATGGACTCGGCAAGAGTTTCTTGTATCCAGGAGGAAGCCGTAGTGGTGAAGTAGGACGGTTATCCAAGACTCTTTTAGCTTCATCTAGGAAGGGACAACGGTGGATGGCATGATCGCCTTCACACAATCTACAAGGAATTTTATATCTTCCTTTCTATCCAGTGACTTCGTTTTCACTAGTTGACAGTGTACTTTCAACATGATTGTCAGAGGTTGAGGACACCAAATTGTGCAAGAAGGGAAACCAGTCCCTTAAGATCCGTGGGATGCAAGGACAATATCGATGATAGTGGCCCCCTTTGCAAATGACACATGGAGATTTAGGTTTTGTACGGTGCAATGTGTGGATTTTCGCTAGACGATGCTTGGTTGCCCCCTTTTGCCGTTGGCTTCTTCTTCTTCTTCTCCTTCAATTTCTTCTTCTTCTTAGTTACTTGGTTTTTAGTTTTACTAGCTTTATTAAGCAAAGAGGAAGAAGGAGAGGGAGAGATAAACGAAGTAGAAGGTTGGGAGGTAACTCTAGTATCATCCGGTTGCTGATTTGATTGCTTAGGAACCATGGTGCTTTGAACGACAGAGGTCAAGAAGATCCATATTGGTAGGCCAATTGTCAGTCTTGGAAGGGACAATGTGGCCATATGGGGTGCACCAACATCTCCCCAAGAGGAGAAAGGACTAGGATTTCCCCCAAGGGGAAATCCTTGGTCGGTGGACACCATTTTCTCAACCTAAGATCAACGAGGGAACAATGACGTTATTTCGATTAAAATAAATTTTATGATGCTTTGACACAACTTGCTTTTTCAATTTTTAAGAGTCGAGAAAAAGCTAAAGATGACTCTAGTCGCCTTCGATTTTTAATGAGCTTAAAGTGACAAGTGCTCAGATGGACCTTTTCTTTTAAGGAGTCTGAAAAGGAATGAAAGTGACTACTCTAGAAATCTAGACAGAGGGATTACTAAACCAATCACAAAACTGCAGAATACTTTTTATGGTACGACAATCAATCTTCCCGAATGATGTGTTCAGTGCATTGCAATCGATAGGGCGGCAGACACAACTTCCTAAGGATAAAGGATATAGCCTATTATGGTCCCCCAATATATACTCGATGGTACATGGGAGCACAAGTCCATACTAGCACTTGTCGTCTCAAAGAGGAGGAATCACCCAACCTATGATGAAAGCGATAGTTACCAGGCTTTACGAGGCCAAAATACGTCTCTAGCCTAGACTTCTAAATGTTGTGCATTAGGTTCCAAAGCATTTTTATGTTCATTGAAATTTATTTTACAGTTGATCTTTCTTAAGAAGTTTTCCGTTAAGGTTCACCGTGTGATGTAGATATACAAATCCTAAATATGCAATATAAGATGATAAACAATCGTTTACTCTTCTTTTTGCAACGAAAATCCTAGCTACTAAGAAAAGAAGAGCAAAATTCTTTCAACATAGAGGAGAGAGCACACACTAAAATGCACCTTCCTAAATCAATCTCCACAAGTAGTCTAAATGCAAATGCACATGCATGTATTTGTTTTTTTCTTTCTTAATGTGTGAATGACAAAAAGAATGCTAAGTAAAAATATGAATTATCTTTTCTTGCAAAGTGACAATACTAACAATTTTCTTTTCAAAAATGAAAGGAAGACAAGGATGACACTTTGTGATTTTGAATTGAAAACTGCTTTCGACACTTGAAATACTATTAATTCAAATCAAATACAAGAGTAACAGTGTAATTGACTATCAAAAAGAGGAGGATTCTTTTCTTTGACTGCAAACAACGCTTGCGACACTTTCAGATCAACAGATGACAGTTCGATTAAGATACTGTTTGTAAAGGAGAATTGTAAATGGTGGAAATACATAAAAACATTCACAATTCTTTGTACAATGGAGGCTAAATAATGCAAAGGAAGGGAGTTTCAATAGTGGTATACTGATCACAGACAACAAATCTCCTAAATAAAGCTGAAGAGAGTGAAGAAAAACCGAAATCTAGAGGCAGAAACAGTTTTATTTGATCATCACACCTGTAAAGGGAAATAGGGATGCATCTCGCCTACAACACACAAGAGGTGCAATGCATCTAGAGTATCAAAAGGAGACAGTGCGATGGTCATGGACGAGACTTTAACTTGGTTTTTTGTCACAGTTTGCAGCTTAGTTCAGGGATTTAAGCTGAGCTAATGATAGTTAGCAAACAAAAAACATAGGGTTGATCTAATGAGGTTACTTGAAATCTGTACCGTGATCACTCATCAAGATCTTCGAACAACCGAATCACATCAGTATGTGTTCAAACAAAAAATTCGTGGCCATCGTAGCTGTGCAATCATTTACTAGTTGTGCTTCTGCCTAATGAGTCAGGTACCCTGTCACGGTGATAATATATCTCGCGCCTGTCTTTCCTTGAGGTTCGATAGTTCCTACAAAGTCGATCGCCCACTTTTCGAAGGGCTGCAATGTCATTTTTGGATTCAAAGGCATCTCGTCCCTTCGCGATGGCTTACCCATTCTTTGGCATACATCACATGCCTTGCAATGTGCTTTTGAATCCTAATGAAGGGTTGGCCACCACAACCCTACATGGAGAATCTTCTACATGGTTGCTCTTCCTACATAATGACCTCCCGCAGGGCCCCCATGAGCGTCCAACCTTTGCAGTGTCTCATCATTCCCCATCTTGTATAGATTTCCTGAAATGAAAGAAAAATCTATCGCGTGCACCACTAGTTCCTTCTTCCGTTGGACATATTATCCTTTTGGCATAGTTCTAGTTTTTAGAAAGTGAATTATATCTTCAAAATATCCATCTGCTACGAACACAATGAAAATTTGTGCATTAGGTAGTCCTTCCTCAAAACTAGTAGGTTCCTCCCCTGTCTCAATGCACGAAAAGTGATCAGGTCCTGTGTTCAGTTGTATGGGCTTCACAATAACTTCAAAATCATATTATTGGAACAATAAAAGCCACCTAGATATGCGCCCCCCAACATAGGCTTATTGACCAAGTATTTAAGCATAGCATGATCTGTATACATCTTGAAGTGTCCCCCTAGCAAGTAGTGCCAATATTCCTAAAGCCCATACATCAGAGCCTGTCCCTCGCTTTCAATGGTGGAATAGTTCTTCTCTGCTTTAGATAATCTATGACTCGTGAACGCAGTAGGGTGATCCAAGCCCTCTCCGCCATCCTGTGTGAGTACTGCCCCCAGCGCTATACATGACTCGTCAACATGAACATAAAATTCTTTCTTCCAGTTCGAGAAGACAAGAATCGACGCAGTAACCATATTCTCCTTCAATATATCTAGGATTTTCTTACAGTCAGCATCCCAATATAACGTGACATCCTTCTCCAACAGCTTTTCCATCGGCACAGTGATCTAGGTGTAACTTCTGATAAACGTTTTGCAATACCTCGTGTGTCCCAAGGTAGCGCGTAGCTATTTCACACTGCATGGTGCTTCCAAATTCAAAATCACCATGATTTTCGTAGTGTATACCATCAGCCCTTGTTTACAAACCACATGCCCCAATAGGTTCCCAAAAGGAATGAGGAACATATATTTCTTGGGGTTGAGCGCAATTTGGTATCTTTGACATGTATCCAACATCAAGTGTAGGTTTGTTACATGGCACCTAACCAACCCAAATACAATCCAGTCATCAAAATATACCTCCAAGAACTTATGATTATATTCCCTAAATGCCGTAACAACTACGCACGAAAAAATGGTTGCCATGTTCTTCAGTCCAAATGGCATTTTAATGTATTGAAAGCAACCCCACTTAGTCACGAAGGTTGTCTTGCTTCTCTCCTCCAGCGCGATTCTGATCTGGTGGTACCCTGAGAACCCATCAGTGAAGGAATATACTTCCTAACCACCTGTGTTGTCCAACACCTCATCTGTGAATGGAGTTGGGAATGGATCATGTACACATGCGTCGTTCAATTTTGAGATCCACACATATTCTTATTTCATCCTTCTACTTCTTCTCTTGTACCACCATCGGACTTACCCAATCGGATTCCTCCACAGGATTGATGATGCCTGCTGCAAGCATCTTGTCTAATTCTACACAGACCTTCTCCTTGTATTTCGGATTTAATCAATATTGTCTCTACTTGAATGGCTTCATGTTGGGTTTTAACGTGATCTTCAATACCCCTAAATATCTGATTATTCCTTCTAAGTACGTAAACTTAGTCAGGAATAAGTCCTGATATTTGCGGAGTAGTTCAACAACCTTGTCCACCATCGCATCGTCCTAGTAGTCTTCAATCTTCGCAAATTTAGGTTCCGCCTATGTACCAATATTCATCTACTTAGTCTTTACTAGCACGATGATGTTAGGATTCCCGATTTGGGGTCCTTGAACCTTGCACTTTCCTTTTGTCTCAGGAATATTAAATTTCCATGGATCTTCATCCTCTTCCTCAGCAGTTACATTATAACACTCTAGCACGCAACTTAATTGAGCATCCCATTTAGGTTGAATCAACTTTGCTAGCTCTTGTGGCATCCTAAATATGGCTGCTTTTACTTCTTGTAGTGCTTCATCAATACTATCCCACCCATCCTCAAAATTGAAGGTCATCATGAACCCTTTGTGCAAAACATCCCATTAAACTATCCTGTGGTGGAGCTCTTTTTCTATAAACCAGTTCATTGGTATCATGTCCAAGGTGTGACAGAATAGGTGCACCCACTCAGTTTGTGGCTTTTCCCCATAGGCCAGCGTCCACTTAGGTAGATGTGTGCATGGATCATCGTGCCCATTGCATTTATCTATCAATCACACTCTAGGCTTCCTAAACCATGTGCACATCATTCTTCTACATTCGTGTGAATCGTCAAACTTCCTTTTTGCGTACCCCACCACCTTGTGGGTGTAGCATGCTGTACCTAGTTCAAGGCCTAGAAGCATTTCTTTTCTGACACTTCTCTTTCAAGTTTGTTCAAGAAGGAATCTACGTCACTTAACCCATCATAAGTAGGCAGGTCTCTCAGTTCTGTCGATATACAGCGCAATGAACTTGTCATCATATTACAATTAAGCATGGTTATCTCGTGTAAGCGGTTCTACCATTGCTATATCTCCTCATCAGAATCTGACATATAAGAGGTTTCACGCTCCCATGAAATCTGCCCATCCATGGTGGGATTTACCCAGTCTTGCTCTTGCGCGGTTATCTTGTAGATGTAGTCCAAGTCATCATCGCTATCATAGTTGTGCATCGGCTCTATATAGCATGATCCTTCAACAGGGTCCAATGGTATAAATACGCATAGAGACTTCTTCTCAAAAATCATCTTGTGCTTCTTCAGATTAATCACCCCATTCATGTTAATGGCCCAATCAATTCCTAAGAGCATAGGGTAGGGATTGTTGTCATCAAAAATCTCTATTACTTCAAAGTTTGTTAGTGCGCTTGCTCCCTCCATATCCATGGTGATTCCCTGCAATTTCCCCATGGGTATTATTTTCTGTTGGTTCTCCTTTCGCAGCTGAATAGGAGACCACTGAAGCGTAGGTCTCCCCATTCGCTCCCATGTCTGTTTCTAGAGAACGTTCGCATTCAATCCTAAATCTAGAATTACTTGGTCCATATCATATTCTCCAATCTGCATGGTTAGCCTCATTTCTCTTCTCGTTCTTGTCTTATGCTTTCTAATCTTCTGGACTACGCGCAATTCTCCTAACACGGTCCCAACGCATTTGTTAATGAGTTCCTGTAATCATTTTACAACCTTACTTTTGCGCAATAACTTCATGCATGTTTCCAGGAACATTGTAAGCATAGATGAGTCCATCTCTAGCTCCGGTCTATCTTTTCTTCCTGAAGTGGAGGCATCAACGAAGCTCTTCTTAGCTTCCATGAAGGTTTCCCAAGCACACTCCAAATCAAACTCTGCTTCTTTCTTCGGAGCTTTGTGAACCCAAGTACTATCTTTTGGCTGTTTTCCTTTGTCATCTCCCATCGTGATTCCACTTCGGAGCACAATTTTCGCATTTGTATCTTCCTCGCATGGCTCAAACCTCATAATCTGTAGGTTATTAGTCGGGGGAGGTGGTAGTGCTCCTTTGTCGCAAATCCTAGCTATTAGCGTAGAACAATCTTCTGTCTCATGATAAAAAAAAGGTACAATACAAACATGATGGATGTGTTGGGTTCATACAATCGTGGGCATAATGTCATGTTCCTCCGCAATTATAGCATATCAATTATCCGTGACCTCTTCCAGGTCCTCCTCCACCTCGGCCTCATCTGCGCCCCTGAAATCCAGTTCACGCCACTCCTGCATTCTGGTCTAGGGTCCACATTTTAGTCTGAACTCTATAGGTCAGAGTTTTATCCATCATCAGCTCATAGCTTCTACAAGTTCTCTCATCATGTCCAACCAATCTATAAAAGTTACAGAACAACTATTGCGAAATCTCTGTGTACTTCTGTAACAAATGGCAGGTGTCTGTAGCATGCTTTCCACCTATTTGACAAATCAAGCACCATAAAGAAGGCATTGTACTAGGTCCTGCTTATGCTTCTAGCCTTAACGATATTGGTCCTCCTCCCATGAGGTAATTTGCAAACACCAGGCAGTGGTATTTATCATGACCTTGGCCCTTGCATTTTACACACCACACCTCTTCATGCACTTCTGGTCGAACTGTCTTGTCCTGTTTTAGACTCTGCATCTTTGGGCATAAATTCTTCAGCTGCGCGTGGATCTGCTGAACTCCTAAGTTAGGATCCTGCATTGAGGTCTCATGTAGCCTCATCGTGATCTCTAAGGCCTCTTACTGAGTTGTTAACTTCTGCTGCGATAGTGCACTCCTTAAATGTGGCATTAGCGACGCATTGCTTTCTACCTACTATATCTGTAGGAATTGTTGATTCCAAGAGATTGTATATATGCATTGATTTGTTTACTAGTATCTACCTATCTATTCCAAGAGATTGTAAATAGGCTAAAGTTCTTAACTTCCAGTAGACAAAATTGCTCCCATCGAAGATTTGTGGTCTGATGGATCCCTCTCTTTCTTGATTACTCATGATGATAGATCTTCCTTCAAGCGATCAAGCTTCTTTTGAAGGACTTTCTCTGATACCAATTGTTTGAAATAATACTGAGAGGGGGGGTGAATCAGTATTATCAGGTCAATTATTTTTCAATTCATACACATATTTGTATACGC